>JAVSCE010000794.1:0-47619 GCA_032199065.1 Smutsia gigantea | reverse complement strand
AGGCTGGGGGCGGCGATGGGCAGGCATCACTGCCAAAGAGCTGTGGCATCATGGACACTGCAGAGTGCCTTGCCAAAGACTACACATTGACCCTGTTTGGCTCCCCGAGTGATGAGGTAAAGCTATTAAAATAAGTTTGAGATTGCAAAAGATTAAACCACCATCAAATACATAAAAGTCAGGATGATCTTTTTTCAGCAGAGTATGCAAGACATTTTTAAAAGGAGAAATGCTTGTCCCTCCATACCAGCTGTGGATTTCCTTTTGCCTTGAAGAATTTGACATTTGCAGTGATTTACCAGAATCAGTGTTGATGGACCCAAGCTGAATATAACCAAAACTGTGTAATAGTTTCAATCATCTGCATAGATAGGAATACCAAATGCGTAGAAGTTACAATAATAAGAGGAGGGATCATAAGGAAAAAGAAATATATAGACCTGGTGTTAAATGCCTGTCATTCACTTTGTATAAAGTATGAAAGTTTTGTTAGGTTAAGCAATAACCCAGGAGCTAATCAACAGTACAAAAGTCCAAAGAAAGCCAGCTGGAGTTCTGATCAGGAAGTCCATACTCCATCAGTGGCTAATACAGGTGCTTATGTTTGTTATGTCTCAGTTATAAAACCAGTATAGGGATTAGCGTAACAATGATCAGAAGTTAGCTTTTATTGGTAATTTTATAAATTAGTATAATTTCACTGCTTAGTGAAATTAAAAGTTTTTGGAAAAATGATCTGGCTAAAAACATTTTAGGGACACTGTACACTTATAGGAATGTGCAATAAGAAACCAGCAAGGCCTACACCCTTTAACCATAAAAGAGTGCCCAATGCTTAATGCCTAAATGGTCCTGTGACTAGCCATTGGTTTAAGAAGATTCAGGTTGTCTGGAGTTGACTACCAGCGTACTAGGTCTTACTCCTGGAAGTTTGTTATATCTGGTTTCAGTTAATTTTTCATGCATGTACGGGTTTGACCAATTAAAAGGACAGAGCTGGCATTTTAGTGGGTAACAGTCCGGGTTGGTTTTTTGCCTGCTTGTTAATGAATGTTTGTTTAATAATTGTATGTAAGTGTGGGAGAATGTTCTAAGATACTTGCTTTCATCCTAAGTTAGTAGATCATTTTACTGAATGGTTAACTTCCAAATTGACTTCAGAAAACATAAGAATACTGTATGCAATATTGACATTTCTCATTGTTTAAAATTTCTACTACTTTGAAGAATGAAAAACATTTTCTTTAAAAATTTTTTAACTTGATTTATTAGTAAGGGAGAAATTATTTTTAAGTAACCATGTATATTTCCAGCTTTTTTCAATGCTCCATTCATGTTCTTTGTTGATGTATCTTGCAAATATTTTATCCAGATGTTTTTTACATATAAAGCTTATGATTTTTTTTGATTGGCAAATTTTTGAAAAGTTTAGATCTTTAAATCTAGCAACTTGTTCCTTTATTTAAGGCTTTTCTTTTTTCTCCACAGTTGAAGAATTTGCTTACTTAAATTTTATTATTTCTTTATGATATAATTTATTAGTTTTATTTTGCATTTAACTTTCATCATTATGGAAGTGTTTCAGAACAATTTATCAAACAAATCTTCCCTTGTTGTTTAGAGTGCCTTATTTATTACATACACAATTCTAGTATATTTGATAGTACCATGTTCTTCACATTATTAGACCTTTATAACATGTTTTACTGTTTATAGGATTAAACTCTCTTTACTCATTACTCTTCTTTTTCAAATTTTTCTTAACTCTTAGCATTCATGATTTCATATTAAATCTAAAAATATTTTGTCCATGTTCAAAAGAAACTCTTGAAGCTTTGATGTAATCACTTCATATTA
Source organism: Smutsia gigantea (assembly GCA_032199065.1). Taxonomy (NCBI): domain Eukaryota; kingdom Metazoa; phylum Chordata; class Mammalia; order Pholidota; family Manidae; genus Smutsia; species Smutsia gigantea. The sequence continues at coordinate 45,762 of JAVSCE010000794.1, read as the reverse complement.
TAAATTAATTTAAAAGAACATTTTAATAATATTCTAGTTTCTCATTCATGAATGTGGGATATTTCACCATATATTCAAGTTGCTGTTTATCTGATAACCCATAGATGTCCGTGAGTCTTGTACATGTGAAAAAGGCTGCTTTTACATATTTTATATTCTTTTCATTAACTGTTTTTCTTCCATCTTATTTTTTAAGTGGCTTCTGCCGATTTGACAGGAATGATTGCTTTTCCTATTTTATCTTGTATCTTCCTGATTTACTGAACTTTCTTATGAAGTCTAGTAACTTTTCAATTTATTGTCTTGAATTTTCTGGGTAGAATATATATCACTCTTTCCCAAAATGGAAAATTTCAAGTTCTTTATATTCTGTGTTATTAGCTGAAATGCCTAGGAAAATTCTAAATGTTAGTGGGGATTGTAAACATCCTGTGTCTACTGTAGATTTTAATGAGTGGGGCTAACTAATAATTTCTCTATTAACAAAATGGCTATTGATTTTAGATAGATTGATATTTTTGCACATAAATACTTTTTCATCCTAAGTTTTAGGAAAGATTGAAAACTGGGAATGGGGCTGACTTTTGCCAAAATTATTTTTAACAGCTTTGTTTAGAGACACATTTTGTGTTTTTGTTTTGGGTATTTTCATCTGATATGTTACACGAGAGATTCTCAATTACTAAATTCAACTTATCCAGAGATATTTTCAAAGTTAAAATTCAATGAACCCTAGAACATATAACAGTTTTATCTCTTACACAGAGATCATATATTTAAAAAGTGAATTTTACCTCCTAAGTGTTCTTTCTTTCTTTCTCTTTTTCTTTTGCTTTCATTAAACAGCTCTTCAATCATATTGTAGATGTGAAAAGCAAAAAAAATTTTTTTTTTAATATTAAGGTTAAGCTTTCCCCACTTTTTAAAATTTATTTATTGCCTCAGACTCAGAAATGGATATTTAGTTTGGAAACATTTTTCTATTTTCAATTATATTTGGAAATTTTATTGTTTCACAAAATGATTTGCCAATGTTTTTCTTTCACATAGCTTATTCATTCTCATACTGGTTTCAGGAAATTATCTGTGGCCAAGGCTGATTTGTTATTTTTGTTAGCATGTGACTCACATCCTTCTGTCTTCCTTCCTTCATACAGTTTAACAAGCTTAAAGGAAAACATCAAGGGATGAGTCTATGTAGCAATGACAACAATTAAAAAAATAAATGTGTAAACATTAACATACTGTACATAACCAAGGTATTTTGTTTGAGGGATTAGGGACTTAAAGACTGCTATCTTTTAAAACTGAAATGTGGAGGTAGAGTTTGTTAATACCACCTTGGGAGGGGAAGCCCACATTAATCCCATTTTTCTTGGGGCTCAGCTCCTGTGTCCCTTCGTTAGCATTCCGTATAAATTCAGGATAAGTGAATGAAGTGAAGAGAGTCAACACATGTTTTAGAAAGTCTTTTCCCTGGACTGTATACCTGGGATATCCTGAAGACCCACAGGTATATCTCTATATAGTGTAAATACAACTCCTTAATATAGACATTTGTACCATTTAGACATGGATCAAGTATTTAGGTAACACTCCATAGGTAAACTATGCATACTAGTAACTGACCTTGAACATGATATTGTTTAAATCCATTATAACTCTGGGGCTGTGAAATAGGAGAATCTGAACAATTACTGAAAAATAGGAAGTCAGTCATATTATGAGGAAAAGAAATTCAACATTTTTGTTTTCAGACAAAGTTTATAGTTTGAAAATAACCTAACTACTTCAGGGATGCTGTGTCATCTAATGGAAAGAGTAAGGGAAGAAGACAAATGTGGTTGTGGACCCCCTTCTCCCACTTATCTGTGTCATTCGACAAGTTAACCTCAGTTAGCTTCGGGTTTTTTTGTTGGTAAAACAGAGATAATAATAAACATCTCATAGAATTGTTCTAATTACTTCTTGAATGTGTATGTGTACATGTGTGTGCACTTTTATTTCCTAGTCCTTTGCTGCTCAGAGACATTCCAGACCAGCAGGATAGGCATTGCCTGGAACCTTGTTAGAAATAGGGAATGGCCACCCCTAGACTTAGTCTGCATGTTAACAAGCCCTCCTGGAAGATCCCTGGAGGTTAAGTGGGGGCAGCCCTGCCCCATGTTGCACAGAGCCTCGCACAGGGTTGAGCTTGTCAATGTTGTTTTCCTCCTTTCACATTAAATGAGTTTTAACACATGAAGTCGCCTCCCCCACACATTAAAAACAAACAAACAAAAACTCCAACAATGATAATCACAAAACCTGGGCTTGGTATGTTCTTTTGACTTTATTTCTGGTAGTCCTGTCCTTCCATTCAGAATATGTTTGGGATTTCCTCCTCTTTATCATTATTTGTGCTTACTTCTTGAAACAGGATGCTCAAATTGAGTTTTGAACAAGATACGAGGACAGAATAGATGTGGATATTCAAAGACAGATCATAAATACAGACTTTCACACTTCTGCAACTCTTGAGGCCTCTCCCAGTTGGAGGGTATAGGACTGAAGCAGAGTGCATATCAGCAGAGCAGATTTTGGCCAGAAGGTATCATTCGAGAAAACTGTGCTGCGAGCCAAACCCTCTCTGCAGTAGAGTGCCTGCTCCCCGTCCTCAATTCTGATGGCAAGGAGACTTCCAAGAGCACTTAGGAAGCTGAATGTGTGACTCCTGCCTTGAGACCTTCTGTCTGGTTCCCACCAGCTCTATTTAAAGGGCAAGACAATCCTAGGTGCTGTGATGGAGGTAGAGCCAGTAGAAGAAATGACGTTGGGATTTGCCTGTACCTCTATGGTTTGCTGGTGCAAAGGATATTAACTGTTGGCCAAGGACCCAGTGTTGTGCTGAAAAACAAATTCTCAGAAAAAAAAAATCTCAGAGAAATAAAAGCAATGCTGCCCCAACTCCCAGTTTGTAGCATTTATCTACTTCTGTGGTGTAAATATCACCATTATGACCAATTACAAGCTGTCAACGTGGCATCATTGAACATAGAATTGGGAAGACAGGAGCACAGACTGCTGTGTATGCCTGTGGGAGCTGGCTTCAGCAGACCACTCTCCGGATGGGGAGAGAGAGCCAGCAAGCAGAAACTGACTGACAAGGGACTATATTGGCTGGGGATCTCAGCATCAGTAGAACCAAGATCCACAGCCACTTGAAATAAAGGTGTACCCTCTCAGAGTGAAGAAATTGTGGTTGGAGCAGCTAATTAGAAAATCTTTGGAGATTCCACCAAAATACTCTTAGAGTCAGCTTTAAAAATTTGCAGGTCTGGAGGGTTTCAAGGCTGATAACAACAAGGGGGCCCAGTATAGTCTAACCTGTTCGCTTCCCTTATCACCAGCTCCCGGAAGGAGCGAAAAACAGTCCTGCAGAGAAGGGAAAGCAGGCCCAAGCTGGTGGAAGAAGGAAGACTTAACGTTAAATCCAGTTCAAAATTTTGGTTAGTATCTTGGACTAGACACTCTAATTACTACATTGAGTTTGTATTTGTCTTAAAGTGACTATAGGACTGTTTAGTATTTAAGAGTGAGCCAGTGGGTTTTCATCTGGTGCTAGAGGAAACCACTGCATTGAATAAAGTTTAGAAGAGGATTGCAGGATTAAAAACAAATTTATATTTCAACCAAGTCATGAATCATGACTAGTTCAATATACCAGTTACATACATACCTTCGAGTTCCAACTTCTAGCTCAAGATTTAACCTATAGGTCAAACTTCATCCCATACTGAATACTCGCTGACATTGCCTGAGCAATCAAGATGTGTTTTGCAGCATGCTGTATACTAAATATTTAATATTGAATATGTTGTGAACTCCTGATTTTTTTTTCAGATTCCTGTATGGTTCTTTATCCTCCTAAGATGAGAAATTATTTCTTCTTTGTAATTTTCCCTTCTCTACTAAAACCTTCTAACCCTCATTTCTTTGTAAAGAATATGGTTGAAAACTGCTTGTAAAAAGAATGGAATTAAATTTCATTTTTGGTGATTTTTCTGTTGTTAAAGCAGAAATGTTAAAAAATACACGTGAAAAAAGGAGAAATGTAAATTTCTTTTTATTTAACTAAGCCTTTGTGTCAAATGTAACCTTTAACATGGGGCATATTAGAGGGAAAACAGCATCATTTTAAACTCCCTGTGTTGTATTCTTGAAAATGGAATGTTTGCACTAGAAATGACTGCTGAAAATATAATTTATAAAATGATGCTTTTTAGGTTTATAAATTATAACATTTGATTTGAATGGCATCTAATTTTATCATAGCCTCCAAATGAGCAAAGAAATTTCAGGTTCGTAATGGTGGAAAGTAGGGTCTATGGTAAAAAGGCATTTATAGAAATGCTATGTCTTAAACATCTTTAACAATATTTGGTATTAGAAATCCAATATTCTTTTACTAAATTTGTAGTATTTTAAATTTTATTTTAAGATGATAGAATTTCTTAAAGGTATGAGAGTTGCCTTCACCATATTTCCAAGAACAGATGCTCTGTGCCTTGCCTTTCCTATGTACAAGGTGCTATTTAATGTTGAATAATATTCTTTTATGTCTTCCATAAATATAATAAAATGAAAAAAACAAATAATTTATATAATATATAATGCCACACATTATATACGCATATATATAATATATACATAATATACATAACTTTGTGGCTCTATCTCCTAACATAGCAACTGTTCCTAGTATTCTTACAAAGAGTGCTAGAAATGTTACTTCAAGAGCTCTTTGAATAAGAGGTTAGATGCTAAGAATTATGGTATTGGCTGGCACCAAGGTTCAGGACAATGATTATACCTAAGAGAGACCAGGAAATAATTTGTTCCTTTTTCAGAGAAGCAAAGGGGAGATGAAAGAATACGCAGAATAAAGGATGGAGAGAAGAACCAACAAGATGAAGAAAATGGATTATATAAAATGGAAGGTCAGTGGCGATCCTGGGTGGTGACATAATCAATGGGAATTTTAAGAAAGATATACTTGTTATTTAACTTGAAGTTGGTGTTTGTGGCTGGATGGGCTCTGCTCTCTATTCCAGAAATCACTTAGCAGTCTGCTATGCCTTCAAATTCTTACTGTCGCAGTATTTATTTGTTTTGCGGAAACCAACGAAGATATATTTCAAGTTTGGGTTGGGACAAGAGAGAGATAGATAGTGAGTGTGAAAGCATAATTCTAGATCAAGAAATGAAGATATTTATCCTCTTTTCCCCATGCCTTATTGAATTTTTTGAGCATATGAGAAAGATTTTTTATTTCCAAAAGTACACGGACTTGTTTAGAGAGAAGTGGTAAGTCTCATTAATGGGTACTGTGCAGCAAACATTTGAGTTCCAGAAAAATCTCTTATTATTGCCAACATTTATATTTTGGTTTGTGTTTTGACAGTTCTTCCTTTTGAAGAAGACATCTAACAGTCTTATTGTAAATCTAGGCAAACATCAGAGCAGCCTTTTTCTTAAACATTCTTGAGGTCAAACATTAGGAATTAGAAAACAGTTTTCTTGGGTTATCTTAGCCCAAATAATATCTGGATTCATCAGTCTGAATGGGAAAATCTTTGAGCAGCAAATTAATGGCAATGAATAACTATAAATCAGCTGCCCATGTTAGCAATACGGCACAGCGCCTGACCGCTGGATCCGTACCATACAACATCAACGTCTTACACACACAAAAATAGGAATCAGTGAGCCAGAACAACCCAGTGTGATTGTGCAAGTCCAACAAAATTAAATTGTTCTAATATATTAAAATAAATTATGGGCTATGAAGGAAAAGCAAGATTTTTCTTATAAGCAACTCACTATTTTAAGGCTAAAAATGAACTTCCTGGGTTAAGTCTGCTTCTTTTCTATCCTCCTCAAAACTTTCTTTTTATTTTACATATATCTGAATTTTCACAGACATATTCACAGATACACGTTTCACAGTTAAATTGAAACAAATAGCCAAAGACACCTGAAATGTCTTCAAATATTTGGAAATTAAACTCTACTTTCCATAAAAAACACAAGAACAATGAAGAAAATCACTGGATTTTACTTTAGAAAATAGTTGAAATGAAATGAAACTTAAAACAACATATAAAAGTGTGTGGGATGCAGCTAAAGCAGTGCTTAGGAGAAAATGTGGAGTTTAAAATGCTTATTAGAATAGAAGGAATTGTAACTTAAATTCTCTAACCCTTTATTTTAATAATCTAAAAAGAACAGCTACTTAACCCAAAATAAGTAAAAGGAGGAAATAATAAAGAGCAAAATCAATTAATTTGAAATCAGGAAAATGAGGGAAAATAATGAAGCATATTCTTCAAGGAGATAAATAAAATTAAAAACCTCTAGGGGGACTGATAAAAAATGAAAGAAGACATAAACTACAATTATCAGAAATTGTAAAATGGAGAATCACTACAGAGACTACAGAAGTAAAAGAAAATGAGAGGAAGCCATTACTCCCTTATACCATAACCAAAGACATACAAGAAAAGAAATGTCAATATTCCTTATGAACATAGATGCAAACACTCTTAAAAAAGTCCAGCAACATATAGATGGGATAATATATCATGACCAAGTAAGATTTATCTCAGAAATGCAAGACTGATTTCACATTTGAAAAATCAATGTAGTTCACATAATTACCAGAATACAGGTGAAAGAATACCCATAAAATCATCTCATTTTGCAGAAAAGGCATTTGATAAAAATAACACCTGTTGATTATCTTAAAATGCAGAAAAGTAGGAATTAAAGGGAACTTCATCTACCTGACAAAGGCATCTCTAAAAACCTATAGCTAAACCACTTTAAACGTGAAAGGCTAAAGAAAGTGCTTCCACCTCTAAGATTACAAATAAGGCAAAGATTCTGAACACTTCTAGTCAGCATTTTACTGAAGGTCTTACCTAGTGTAATAAGGCAAAAACAGACAAAAATAAAAACCTCATACTGAAAAGGAAGAAGTAAAACTTTGACTTTGTAAATAATATGACCAACTATGTAGAAAATCCATGGGATATACAAGAATTTATTAATAAAACTAATAAATGACTTAGCTACCTAAGCCACAGAGACAATTTAACAGAATATGAGTTCAAAACAAATAACAGAATCAAGTTTATGTGGAGTCTGCTTATCTAGACACCACTTGTCCTTCATTTGAGTATTTCTGACTGTACCATATCCCATGCACACACCACAGCTGAATTAATTTTGTCTATATAAAAGGGCTCAACAACCTGACTTCAATCCTTGTATAGATTGTTAGCTGATAAAAAAGTTTGGTAGATGAGATGGTGAATACATTTTAGGCTTACGAAATTTAATCTAGGTAATAACTTCTAATCCCAGAACTGTTTAATTCATATTTATATTTTGAGGAAGAATACAAAGGAGACATTATTCATTGTAGGTAGAATTATTTTTATAGTGAAAGCTATCATTTCCCTGTTTTTAGAAATGTAGAACAAACATTATTTTTAGTATAAGAATCAGCATATTGGTATTATTTTTCACTAAATGGCATTTGTACTTTATTCCAGCCAGTGTCGGATTTTGAAATTAATAATACACATAACTTGGGGAACACCGCATGGTATCATAATAACCAACAGAAAAAATGTCTTAATTGCTTAGTTGCATTGATATTTGTTTATTTCCATCATAACTCAAATACACCATTTTCAAAGAGACTAAACTCCAAACATCTGCGAACATTCTCTACATCCATTTCTGAAAATAATCACTGTGCATCTATAGTTTACAACTATTGGCATAGTGTCTGATTCTCCCAGTATTTATATATTGTAAATCTGCCAAGCTGCCTTAGAGTACTTGAATTGTCAGTAGTTGAAGGGATAAAGAACTAAAGAAGAGAGTTGTTAATGGTTAGAAATTGGTAGAGAGTTAAAAGCTTTCTTGTTGGAATGAGATGAAGGATTTTAGAACCTATAGCCTATTAACAAAAAAAAGAGGTTGGTGCTTTCTCATTTATTTTGTAGCATATCCCCATACCCATGAAAATAAAAATCAAATTTAAAGGCAAAGAACTGAGAGTATGGTAGTTAGTTCATAATAAATATTCAAAAGGTATAAACGTCATAAAAAATTAGGCTTTAACATAGAACATGAAAAAAAATGGTGGAGCTTGAAGTAGACCCATGAACTTCAGGCAAATGAAAATATGGTTCAAATATTTAGAAAAAAATCTTTCATGAATAGTAATTCCTGTACTTTTTATTTAAAATGCAACAATATATTAGAGAACATACTGTTTTTCTTGTGTACATCCCAAGTCTCTGTCTTACTCTTTAAATTTTTAAGAGCTTAGGTCCATTTAAAGGTGTAGCAGCTAAGTGAGACAGACATTTGAGCCACATGAAACTAAGCAATAGCAGATTAATTGGGCATCTAACCATAAAATATTCCACATGAATAGAAAAGCTTTCTGGAGACACAGTCCTGGTGCTCTTGTCAATAAGACACTGCAATATTTACAGCAGGGGAGAGTGGGAAGCATTTAAAATGTTTCATAACTAGATAAAGCTTGTGCTGTTATGTATAACATAAGCAACTAAATGAGATATTTTTTACGCATATCAGAAATACCTTATTTTTTATACATCAGGAATGCCAGCGTGTGCCTTTATTAAAAGGCTTTTTGTGTCAATTTTTTTATTTTTTAATAATTTATGTGCTTTTTTTCAATATCTTTTAGCTCTCTGTGATGAACCATTACTTCCCTGAGATTGCTTATCACTCTATCTCAAAAAATCATGGAGCAAGCAAATGAGCCACCAGAATATAAATACTACAAGACCTTACATGTGTCTACCTACAAGCTGTTTTTCCTTACCACGATTATGTCATACTAGAAATCATAGCAACAGCCGATGTTAGTTACCAGCTCCATAAAATATTCTGCCCTGAGCAGTCAGATTAAAGAGAAAGCCCCATTGTTCAGTGTCAGTTCAGCCATAATGGGATTCTGTAACTGCACTTAGCTACTTTCATTTTTCCAGGAAATTAGTGTTAAAAAGAATTTGATATGCCACTAGATTGCTGTGGAAAAATGTAAATGTCCTTAAATCATTAAATATGAAGGGATAGGCCTCTTAATTTTTCAACATTATCTTGTATAATTTCTTAATGAAACCATACAGTGTTTGAGAGACCATTAAATGGCAATTTTGCTATTACATGGGGTTTAGAGAATTTAGCGTTGTTAACCAGCATTTTAGACAATTTAATATTTTGGTGACAAATAACCGTGCAAGTTACCTGGTAGTTTTGAGGGACAATTCTGTCTTATCATTAAAAGCATACAGATCAGTCTTATAACTAGAAAGTACAGACTCAGGTTTTCTAAAGGGAGGGTACACAAACCACTGCTGGCAGGTAAAACCCAGTCTGCTGGCTTGATAATAACATTTATTGGAACTCAGATATCGCCATTCATTTAGGCATCATCTGTGATTGATTTCAAGCTGCAGTGGCAGAGTTGAGAAGTTGCAACTGAGACAGTGTTCCCTGCAAAGCTTAAAGTATTGATCTGTGTCCTTTTACAAGAAAAAATTGCCAACTTATACTCTAAAACGACATTAGAGTATTAGTTCTTCAGTTAAGTCATAAACTAAAGCACAACATGGACATAAAACAATCTTTAACATTTGATGTCTGCATTGCACTTCTGCTTGGCCTATTCTTGTGATGGTTTTAAAATGCAAATTTTGCCAATGCATTAATAGTTAGATTTTATGTTAAGTTCTCATAACTTGTTCTGTATTTAAATTCTGTTCCTGTAGCCAAGACTAATGGCTAAAGGAAAGCTGAAAGCAGTCTTAGAGGCTCTTGGCAGATACTTGTAGTGAAAAAGTCAAGTGGCAGGTTAATTGTACCTGAGGTCTACTTGATCCTAATGTAAAACATCAGTGAGAGAACAGAAATCTCTCTCAAGAAGTCCAAACAAAGTTTACTTAACATCCAAATGTTCTTTGTTGACAGTCCCTTGATCAATTACAGCCATCCCAACCCTCAGGACCAATGAATTCTAGTTAGGTTCCCAGACTTGGAGGTGGCGCTAGCAAAGCTCAGACTGAGTGAGCGATAGTCACTTTCACGGTGGCCTAAGAAACATATGGAGGGTGGTTAGTAAGCGAAGAGAGGTTCACTATTAAGCCTTCTATAAACCATTTTTCTTGATTAAAAAAACGTGAAGTTTCTGTTATTTACCATTCAAAATATAATATTTCTATATCTCATTGGTTAAATGTTTTTCTAGTTAATTCACTTAGTTTCCCCTAGGAAAATGTCCCATCATAAAACAACTTTCTAAATCCAAATCATCTAAGTTATCTATATATGTGTTATTTTGGAAAATGACACTAATAATTTTATGCTTCAGACTTTTTGAAAGAAGTCAGTATTTAGTTCGGTGCCCAGCATATACCGAATTTATAAGATTTTTAAATTGGTATCGGAAATCAAAATAATCTTACACTTTTATAAGAGGAGTATGACTATTAAGACACATAAAGGAGAAAATTCAGTTTTTAAATGAATGGGAGCTCGGTTAATATCCTGCAATGCAGCACTTCCTGCCAAGACTTTCACAGCGAAGTATATGCCCCAATGCCAGCAAGTTCATAGGACTCTATTGTATGCAGTTTTTTTATTTACATAATTCATGATTTAATTTTCTTTTCAATGTCCCTTTCATGTTTATTTTTTTTTAATCTTCTATGGCTACTTTAAGCTATTGTATTTCACGTACTCTTGAAAACTACTTATAATTTTTGGAAAAAGGTGAGAAATAAATTCTTAGTTGAATTAAAAGTCATTTTAAAAATAGCTATCTCGATTTGCCAGGCTTTTCATTCATAAAGCCAGAAAAGTAAAGAAACTCAAAACTAAGATATAAAATAATTTTTCACTGGCAAATTGTTTTAGATAAGTTAATAGGACAGGGTCTTTGTATTGCAAACTCTACCCTGCTAGGTCATAGGAAATGGAAAATAGCATTCATCAGAATACTAGTATTCATCATACAGCAAACACATAACAGATACTTTACATACATTATCTTATTTAATTGCCCAAGAACACTATTATTCCAATATCATAAATGGAGACTTCCAGCAGTTAAAAAGATGAGGAAGAAGTTTCACTTTTCCAAAGTGTTTTAGAGAGACTGTAACTCTGTATCAGTAAGTATAGCTTAAATTACTCCACCAGCATTCAGGAGACCTAGTTTGTTTTTTAAAACCATGATAAATACACCTGACAAATTTTTAATGGGAGCATACTTCAGTTCCCAAACCAACAGCTTTAGTATAGGCATTTATTTAAAATTTTTACATAGAAAAATATAAGTGAGACAGACCACAGGTTTTTTTTTGGTATCATTAACATACAATTACATGAGCAACATTGTGCTTACTAGATTCCCCCCATTATCAAGTTCCCACCACATACCCCATTACAGTCACAGTCCATCAGCATAGTAAGATGTTATAGAGTCACTACTTGTCTTCTCTGTGCTATACTGCCTTTCTGGTGCCCCCCACTACATTATGTGTGCTAATCATAATGCCCCTTATTCACCTTCTCCCTCCCTTCTCACCCATCTTCCCCAGTCCCTTTCCCCTTTGGTAACTGTTAGTCCATTCTTGGATTCTGTAAGTCTGCTGCTGTTTTGTTCCTTCAGTTTTTGCTTTGTTCTTATGCTCCACAGATGAGTGAAATCATTTGGTACTTGTCTTTTTCGGCTTGGCTTATTTCACTGAGCATAATACCCTCTAGCTCCATCCATGTTGTTGCAAATGGTAGGATTTGTTTTCTTCTTATGGCTGAATAATATTCCATTGTATATATGTACCACATTTTCTTTATCTATTCATCTACTGATGGACACTTAGGTTGCTTCCATTTCTTGGCTATTGTAAATAGTGCTGCGATAAACATAGAGGTGCATCTATCTTTTTCAAACTGGGCTCCTGCATTCTTAGGGTAAATTCCTAGGAGTGGAATTCCTGGATCAAATAGTGTTTCTGTTTTTAGTTTTTTGAGGAACGTCCATACTGCTTTCCACAATGGTTGAACTAATTTACATTCCCATCAGCAGTGTAGGAGGGTTCCCTTTTCTCAGCATCCTTGCTAGCATTTGTTGTTCCTAGTCTTTTCTTGTTGGCCATCCTAACTGGTGTGAGCTCATATCTCATTGTGGTTTTAATTTGTACTTCCCTGATGATTAGCAATGTGGAGCATCTTTTCATGTGCCTGTTGGCCATCTGAATTTCTTCTTTGGAGAAGTGTCTGTTCATGTCCTCCACCCATTTTTTAATAGGTTTATTTGCTTTTGGAGTGTTGAGGCATGTGAGTTCTTTATATATTTTGGATGTTAACCCCTTGTCAGATATGTCATTTACAAATATATTCTCCCATACTGTAGGATGCCTTTTTGTTCTGCTGATAGTGTCCTTTGCTGTACAGAAGCTTTTTAGCATGATGTCCCATTTGTTCATTTTTGCTTTTGTTTCCCTTGTCTGAGGAGATGCGTTCAGGAAAAAGTTGCTCATGTTTATATTCAAGAGATTTTTGCCTATGTTTTCTTCTAAGAGTTTTATGGTTTCACAACTTATATTCAGGTCTTTGATCCATTTTGAGTTTACTTTTGTGTATGGGGTTAGACAATAATCCAGTTTCATTCTCTCACATGTAGCTGTCCAGTTTTGCCAACACGAGCTGTTGAAGAGGGTGTCATTTCCCCATTGTATATCCATGGCCCCTTTATCATGTATTAATTGACCATATATGCTTGGGTTTATATCTGGGCTCTCTAGTCTGTTCCATTGGTCTATGGGTCTGTTCTTGTGCCAGTACCAAATTGTCTTGATTATTGTGGCTTTGTAGTAGAGCTTGAAGTCAGGGCACATAATTCCCCCCACTTTATTCTTCCTTCTAAGGATAGCTTTGGCTGTTTGGGGTCTCTTGTGGTTCCATATGAATTTTAGAACGATTTGTCTAGTTCATTGAAGAATGCTGTTGGTATTTTGATAGAAATTGCATTGAATCTGTAGATTGCTTTAGGCAGGATGGCCATTTTGACAATATTAATTCTTCATATCCATGAGCATGGGATGTGTTTCCATTTAATGGTATCTTCTTTAATATCTCTCATGAGTGTCTTGTAGTTTTCAGAGTATAGTTCTTTCACATCCTTGGTTAGGTTTATTCCTAGGTATTTTATTCTTTTTGATGCAACTGTGAATGGAATTTTTTCCTAATTTCTCTTTCTGCTAGTTGATCGTTAGTGTATAGGAATGCAACAGATTCTGTGTATTAATTTTGAATCCCGCAACTTTGCTGAATTCAGATATTAGATCTAGTAGTTTTGGTGTGGATTCTTTAGGGTTTTTTATATACAATATCATGTCATCTGCAAACAGGGACAGTTTGACTTCTTTCATGCCAATCTGGATGCTTTTGATTTCTTTATGTTGTCTGATTGCTGTGGCTAGGAGCTCCAGAAGTATGTTGAATAAAAGTGGGGAGAATGGGCATCCTTGGCTTGCTCCTCATCTTAAAGGAAAAGCTTTCAGCTTCTCGCTGTTAAGTATGATGTCAGCTATGGGATTGTCCTATATGGCCTTTATTATGTTGAGGTACCTGCCCTTTATACCCATTTTGTTGAGAGTTTTTATCATGAATGTATGCTGAATTTGTTGAATGCTTTTTCCGCATCTATGGAGATAATCACGTGGTTTTTGTTCTTCTTTTTGTTGATGTGGTGGATGATGTTGATGGATTTTCAAATGTTGTACCATCCTTGCATCCCTGGATGAATCTCACTTGATCATGATGGATGGTCTTTCTGATGTATTTTTTAATTAGGTTTGCTACTATTTTTTTGAGTATTTTTGCATCTATGCTCGTCAGGGATATTGGTCTATAATTTTCTTTTTTTTGTGGTGTCTTTGCCTGGTTTTGGTATTAGAGTGATGTTGGCCTTGTAGAATGAGTTTGGGAGTATTCCCTGCTCTTCTACTTTTTGGAAAACTTTAAGGAGGATGGGTATTAGGTCTTCACTAAATGTTTGATAAAATTCAGCAGTGAAACTATCTGGTCCAGGAGTTTTGTTCTTAGGTAGTTTTTTGATTACCAATTCAATTTCCTTGCTGGTAATTGGTCTATTCAGATTTTCTGTTTCTTCCTGGGTCAGTCTTGGAAGGTTGTATTTTTCTAGAAAGTTGTCCATTTCTTCAAGGTTATCCAGTTTGTTACCATATAATTTTTCATAGTATTCTCTAATAATTCTTCATATTTCTGGGGTGTCCGTAACGAATTTTCTTTTCTCACTTCTGATTCTGTTTATGTGTGTAGACTCTCTTTTTTTCTTGATAAGGCATACTAGGGGTTTATCTATTTTGTTTATTTTCTCGAAGAATCAGCTCCTTCTTTCATTGATTCTTTGTATTGTTTAATTCTTCTCAATTTTATTTATTTCTGCTCTAATCTTTATTACGTCCCTCCTTCTTCTGACTTTGGGCCTCGTTTGTTCTTCCTTTTCTAGTTTCATTAATTGTGAGTTTAAACTGTTCATATGGGTTTGTTCTTCTTTCCTGAGGTAGGCCTGTATTGCGATATACTTTCCTCTTAGCATGACCTTCACTGTGTCCCACAGATTTTGTGGTGTTGAATTGTTGTCATTTGTCTCCATATATTGCTTGATCTCTGTTTTAATTTGGTCATTGATCCATTGATTATTTAGGATCAAGTTATTAAGCCTCCATGTGTTTGTGGGCTTTTTGTTTTCTTTGTGTAATTTTTTTCTAGTTTCATACCTTTGTTGTTTGAGAAGCTGGTTGGTACAATTTCAATCTTTTTGAATTTACCGAGGCTCTTTTTGTGGTCTAGTATATGATCTATTCTTGAAAATGTTCCATGTGCATTAGAGAAGAATGTGGATCCTATTGCTTTTGGATGAAGTGTTCTGTAAATGTACATTAGGTCCATCTGTTCTAATATTTGTTCAGTGCCTCTGTGTCTTTACTTATTTTCTGTCTGGTTGATCTGTCCTTTGGAGTGAGTGGTGTGTTGAAGTCTTCTAAAATGAATGCGTTGCATTCCATTTCCTCCTTTAATTCTGTTAATATTTGTTTCACATATGTAGGTGATCCTGTATTAGGTGCATAGATATTTATTATAGTTATATCCTCTTGTTGGACTGACCCCTTTGTCATTATATAATGTCCTTCTTTGTCTCTTGTGACTTTCTTTGTTTTGAGGTTTAATTTGTCTGATACAAGTACTGCAACTCCTGCTTTTTTCTCCCTATTAGTTGCATGAAATATCTTTTTCCATCCCTTTACTTTCAGTCTGTGAATGTCTTTGGGTTTGAAGTGAGTCTCTTGTAAGCAGCATATAGATGGGTCTTGTTTTTTTATCCATTGATTGACTCTATGTGTTTTGATTGGTACATTCAGACCATTTACATTTAGGGTGATTATTGATAGGTATGTACTTATTGCCAATGCAGGCTTTAGATATGTGGTTACCAAAGGGTAATTCCCTTATTTAACAGTCTAATTTAACTCACTTAGTATGCTATTACAAACACAACCTAAATGTTCTTTTTTTTCCTCCTTTTTCTTCCTCCTCCATTCTTTATATGTTAGGTATCATATTCTGTACTCTTTGTCCATCCCTTGATTGAGTTTGGGGGTAGTTGATTTGATTTTGCATCTGCTTAGTAATTAATGGTTCTACTTTCCTGTGGTTTTGTTTCTCCTGGTGACATCTATTTAGCCTTAGGAATACTTCCATTTATAGCAGTCCTTCCAAATGTACTGTAGAGATGGTTTGTGGGAGGTAAATTCTCTCAGCTTTTGCTTATCTGGAAATTGTTTAATCTCTCCTTCAAATTTAAATGATAACCTTGCTAGGTACAGTATTCTTGGTTTGAGGCCCTTCTGCTTCATTGCATTAAATGTATCATACCCCTCCCTTCTGGCCTATAAGGTTTCTTTTGAGAAATCTGATGATAGCCTGATGGATTTTCCTTTGTATGTGATCTTTTTTCTCTCTCTAGCTGATTAAAAGTCTGTCTTTATCCTTGATATTTGCCATTTTAATTATTATATGTCTTGATGTTGTCTCCTTGGGTCCCTTGTGTTGAGAGACCTGTGCACCTCCATGGTTTGAGAAACTATCTCCTTCCCCAGATTGGGGAAGTTTTCAGCAATTACCTCCTCAATAACACTTTCTATCCCTTTTTCTCTCTCTTCTTCTTCTGGTACCTCTATAATGTGGATATTGTTCTATTTGGATTAGTCACACAGTTCTCTCAATATTCTTTCATTCTTAGAGATCCTTTTTTTTCTCTCTGTGCCTCAGCTTCTTTGTTTCCTCTTCTCTAATTTTTATTCCATTTACCGTCTCTTCTACTACATCTAATCTGCTTTTAAATCCCTCCATTGTATGTTTCATTTCAGATATGGAATTTCTTAATGATTGAATCTCCATCTTAAATTCTTCCCTTAGTTCTTGAATATTTTTCTGTACCTCCATGAGCATTTTTATGATTTTTATTTTAAACTCTCTTTCAGAAAGATCAGTGAATTTAGTTTCATTTGGCCCTTTTTCTGGGTTTGTGAGATTTTGGTCTGAACCAGGTTCCTTTGACGTTTCATAATTCTATATGGTGCCCTCTAGTGCCCAGAAGCTCTAGTCTCTGGAGCTGCTCAGCACCTAGAGTGAGGTTGGGGGTCATAGGGAGTGGCGCTGGTGCCTCGGGGGAGAAAAGGGGTGTTTCCTGATTCCCAGCTGCAGTGCCTGTCTCCAGTATCAGAGCCAGTGGGCCGAGCATGCAGGTGTAAGCCTCTGTGCTTGGTGTCTCTAGCTGTTGTAGGTGGGGCCTCCCTCTGGCTCACCTGACACCAGCACAGTGAATGCCGGTTTGCAAGCAGGTGCAGGCAGGCCAGGAGGAAGGCGCTGCAGGCTGCGTGTCACAGTGAGTGGCCTCAGAGCTGAGTGGGCAGCCAGGGGGATGTAGCGTCTGAAGTTCCTGAAAGTTCCCAACCTGCTGGGCAGAGTGCACCCAGACAACCTTGTCCACCTATCCCTTCTCCCACTTAGCAAACTCCGTGAAAATTCCACCCCTTCAGCAGCCCTCTCGCTGCTAGGAAGCCTGTCAGATCACCTGCCTTTCTTTTGTCCCAGAGAGGCCCAATGTGGATCCCTGTCCTCCACACAAACATCCAGAATCTCAGTCTCTCAGGCACTCTGCCTGTCCCAGCTCCCCAATCCCACCAACCTCCAGAGCACCACACAATGTAGGTTTGTGCTCCAAAGCGGACCTCCAGGGCTGAATGTTCAGCAGTCTTAGGCTTTCACCCCCTCCCCACTCTGTTTCTCTTCCTCCTGCCGGTGAGCTGAGGTGGGGGAAAGGCTTGGATTCCACCGGATCAAGGCTTTGGTATGTTACCCTGTTTCGTGAGGTCTGCTCTGTTCATGAGGTCTGTATGCAGTCTGGCACAGCCTTCTTTCCTATTGCTATTTTAGGGCTAGTTGTATTAACTATATTTTCACACTGCATGTGGTTTTGGGAGGAATTCTCAGTCTCACCTCTCACACCGCCATCTTGAATCCTTCAAGACTGTATTTCTTGACTTCTGGTTCCACCTGTAAGGAACTTGGAAGTTGCCATTCCATCTTCACAAGTAACAGGCTGAAAAATTAACAGCGCTACTTGGATCCATAAGAGATGGGAGGACACAGGGCTTCCTTTAGTGCTGAGGTTGGAGACTCAGACAAGAGGATACAGGATGTCACCACTTACCTGAGCAGAGATTCATTCACAGGCAGAAAGGCAGCAGGAAGCAGGGATGATCTGTAATTGACAAATTGCTAGAAGCTTAGTGTGGACAAGTTTTGAGTTCAAAACTTCAGAGGAACTGAGTAATAGGGAGACACCCACAATATTGTGAGATTTACTTTCATCACCTTAACCAGGTTCCCACTGGAGAAACACTGGAGAAAAATCCCCTTGTGCTTTTCTGGCAGAGGGAGAATAGAAAGAACCATTTTGATGTAGGCCAGAGCACTCTGTTTTTCTTAGCAAGGCCTGCCCTCAGGGGAAGCCACTTAACCAGAGCCTAACTGACCTGGGGGAAGGGAGATGTCAACTCCAGTCCGTGCTAGCCAGCCTGCCCTGCTTGAGGGGGGAAACTGAGAAATCCTTGTGAAGTTCACAGTCAGAGGCACAGGCTTACCAGGAGACTGAGACCTCATTACAGGATTACAGAACTCTCCCCCTCCCTCCACACCTCAGCACCATGTCATAAAGGCCTATTTGGAGCAGTTCCTTTCACCCAGTACATCATGTCTGGGTATCAAGAAAAGAGTGCAAGGCATAACAAAAGGTAAAAACACAACTGGAAGATCCAGAGCAAGCATCAGTACGTGAAAGGGCAGGGATGCTGGAATTTAAAATAATTATGATTAATATGATAAGGGCTCTCATGGATAAAGTAGACAGCATGCAAGAACAGATGGACAATGTAAGCAGAGAGATGAAAATTCTAAGAGGAAATGCTTGAGATAAGAAACACTGCAGCAGTCATGAAGAACGCCTTTGATGTGCTAATTAGTGGACAGGACACAGCCGAGGAAAGAATCTTTGAGCTGGAGGGGTAGGTCAATAGAGAAGCAGAGAGAACACAGACTGAAAAACAGAACAGATTCCAGGGACTGTGAGATGACTACAAAAGGTGTAACATATATGTAACAGAAATACTAGAGGAGAATAAAGAAAGGAGCAGAAGAAATATTTGAAATAATAAGGACTGGGCATTTCTCTAAATTAATGCCAGGCACTAAACATGGGTCCAGGAAGCTCAGAAAACACCAAGCAGCATAAATACCCCCAAAATACAACTCAGTATATTATTTCAACCTATAGGAAACTGAAGAGGAAAAAGTCTTGAAGGCAGCAAGAGAAAAAACACACCTTAGAGAGTAACAAAGATAAGAACAGCACCCAACTTCTCAGAAACCATGCAGACAAGGAGTGGAGTGAATTATTTAATGTTGAGAGGAAAAACAAACCCACCAGCCTAGAATTCTGTGAAATTATTCTTCAGAAGTGAAGAATAAATAATAAAAATTGAGAAAATTTGTCAGCAGTAGATCTGCCTTGCAAGAATTAATAAAAGAAATGGAAGTCAGAAACGGCTCTACATAACGAAGAGCATTGAAGAAGGAATACATGAAGGTAAAACAAAGACATTTATTTTTCTTATTCTTAATTGATCTAACAGATAATTTGTTCAAAATAATACCAATAATGTGTTCGATTATGTGTGCTTGTGTATGTATCTTATGTGTACATATGCCTATACAGAAGTGAAATGAGTGATAGAAATGATACAAGGAACAGGTGGGAATGTGGGGAAGTTGGGGTTCCCATGGCCAGGATCCTCACTGAACTTAAACCACCTGATGATGTAACTGGCCTGTTGCTAGGCTACTGCTTCCACACCTTTAGGCAATAAGCTATTATTGTGCTATATAGAGAGCTTGGCCCAGTGCTCTGGGTGGAGGCGGAGATGCTAGTGCTCGACCTACCGCCAGGTGAACAAACCACGTAATAACCCTTTCGCCTCAAAGAACGTTTTGCTGTCAATTTCTTTGGTTACATTGAATCCATAGGGAATTTTCCAGGGGCTGAAACCCATTGGCAAGACAGGGAGGAATTAGGATTACCTGTGAAGTGGCATAGTCCTATTTGAAAGTAAATTTGGGTTAGCCGTAAATGTATATTGCAAACTCTAGGACCACCACGAAAAAAGAAAACAAAAAAAGAAATATAATTGATATGCTAAGAAAAAGAGAAAATGGAATCCTATAAAATGCTCATTTAAAACCACAAAAGGTAGGGAAAAAAAGAATTTTCCAGCCTCCCATGTATTTAGGAATGGCCATATTAAGCTCCAATCTATGTAATGCAAGCAAAGGTGTGTGCATCTTTTGGCAAGGTTTGTTAAAGGAAGGGGGCTTGCCCTTTATTCTTTATTTTTCCATTTTCTTCGTCCTGCTGGCTGATCCCAAGGCAGCCCAGGCACCACATGCTGAGGTGGCAGAACAACAGGATAGAAGGAGCTTGGGTCCTAATGACTCTGGATCTGTCACACCAGCTCTTGACTTACCACATTTATACAGCAGAGAAAAATAAACTTCTATATGTTTTAAGTTACTGCTACTTTCAGTTAACTGTTCCTCACAGCTGGACTTAACCCTATATAATACAGTGCAGAAAAAGGATATAGGAGTATCATTCACAGCTGTTAAAGAACATTCTCAAAGAAAGAAAATAGCATACTTGAATGAAATAAAGATCATTCACCAGAAACCAATAGCTTTCTATATGGTGAAATGCTAAAATATTTTTCAATTAAAATCAGAAACTAGTTTGACAGCTATTGCCATTGCAAGTGTAGTAAAAAAAAAACATGAAAAAAAGACCTGAGAAATAAGATACAAAACTTCTTTTTTTTTTGATGATATTATGTATTTATAAAGAAATACCCCAGAACAATAAGTATATTTGGTAAGGATGGATACAGGATAAATATAAGTAAAACCAACAGATTTTCTTTGTGTTAGCAATAATAATGAGGAAATGAAATGGAAAAACATTTCATTCACAGTAGTGTTGAAAACTATAAAAATATTCAGCAGTAAATTTAACTGGAAAAATGCAGAGCCAGTTGTATAGAATTTTATTAAGGGTTAGAAAAAAGTTAATTGGCAGAAGGCATACTATATATTCTTGGATGGGAATATTCACTGATAACATAAAAAATCAGTGTTGTATTTATATAAGTATATAAATGCAATTCCTATTGGAATCCCAACAGAGTTTTCCGTAATGAATTGAATAAAATGATTTTTTGTAATTTTGTGGCAAAATTAATACCCAAGAATGCCAGTAATATTTTGAAAAAATAAAAACAAAAATTAACGATGAAAGGGAGTTGCCTTATCAGATACCAGAAAACAGAATAGAGCTACCTATGAAATCAGTGTGGTTTTGGCATAAACATATAAAGATATGTCAGTGGAACAGAACAGAGAATCAAGAACTAATCCTCAATATATGTAAAAAAAGAAAAACATTTTAAATCAGAGGTCTTAAGACATTTAAGACAATAAATGTCTTAAATGCATGGTTTATTTATTAAGTTGTACTACACACTGATTATCCAACTGAAATAAAGTTAGACCTTTGATTTCCATCTATCCCATAACATAAGAGGGTTGAACTCATTTCTGTGAACAACACAGCCCACATTTTCAAGCTCCAACCACATTCCTCATAAACATCTAACATGTGGCTACCTGTGGGCTTAGGGGGTTACATGCCACTGAACCTTGTCCTCCCTCCGAGGGATGCACTCAGGAAAGAGGCCCTCACAGAACCCATTTGAGCAGGGCTTCTGGGATCTCTGTACCTGCAGCACAGTCCATATTGGGGTAGGGGGAGGCGCATGGACTTACTTGCCCTGTTAGGAAGTGCAGGCTAGAGGATTGCCGGATCCGTGCTTCTGGAGAGTGTGCACTCGGGCAGGGTAGCTCTTGCCTATATCTCAGCTCAGTTCGCCATATGTAATTTTCCTTCTGCTACCACAATTCCAACACCCTCTCTTGTCAGCCAGGATCTAGGGAAAATACAGCTTGAAGCAGAAATGCAGTGGATCTAAAGTGGAAATATATCGTGACCAAGAAATAAGTCATTGAGGTTTACATTTGGGGCATTTGTTACAGCAGATACCCTAGCCTTTCCTTACTGATCAACATGTATATGTGTGCCTATGTATGTATGTGTGTTATATATATATAAACACATGCAACCCTGGAAGCACATAAACATGGAAGTTTATCAACTAGTTTATTAGCATGGGCTGCTGGTCTGGAATGTGTATAGAGGTTGGGAGAATAGAGTGAAATGGAAAAGTTATGATAAGCAAAAATTTAATGGGGAAATAGTAAGACAGCAATATCACATTTTTAAAAAGCATGTAAGATACAATGCCTTTTATCTAAAATGACAGTGTGTCTATGGGTATTTGTGCGTAAGGAGATGATGCATGAAAAGACGAGCACTAAATGTTACTGGCGATTATTTCAGGGTGCTGGGATACCAAGTGAATTTTCACGTACCTACTTAGAACTTTACATTGTTTGAATTTCCTTAAGAATCACATTATTGAAGTAGCAAGCGAAAAACACTGAAGCCATTTTCTTTTTAGAAGAAAAAAAGATTAAGCCCGGAGAACGCGAGCTAGTTTCTGTCCTCAATTCAAACTGCCCCACTTCCTTCTGGTCCCAGTGACTGTGACCCTCTTTCTCCTGGTGAGCTGTTTGTTACCAGCATTTACACAGAATCCAACAGTTTCACAGAACAGAAATCACGAAGTTTTCTCACAGTTTCCTTAAGTGGATTGGCTAACTTGTGGGGGAAGAAGACCACAGTAATTGGAGCGCTCATGTGTGCTGTCCCTAGGGCATGTCCTTATGACGAGCGTGTGTTTTTGGCTTGTAGGCTGATTAGGTTACCTAACATAAGGGATTCATGATGGTAGTCAGACTCTCCCTTAAACTGATTTCACAATCAAAAGATTAATCTCGGGTGGGAAGTTAGGAATCAGTTGTGGAGATCTGGAAGAGTGATTCTAAAACCCAAAAGAGGAAAAAATATCTGTCACCATTCTCCCTTAGGGCCTAGATCGACCTCCCAGTTACCTCCTTGTAGCCAGCAGTACTGCTTGCTATGTCTAAAAGTTGGGTAACTTAAAAGAAAAGAAGAATTATATCTCAAAGTAGATGATAAAAATAGGATATTATAGTAAAATAAGACAGTAAGATAAAATGGCATAAAATAAACACTATAAAGTGGCAAAAATAAAAGTCAAGAATTTATAAGTCCTAAAAGTTGGAGATGAGACAATAAAAACTAGAAACTAAGATTAAAGAAAATAAAATTTAGAGTTAAAAAACAAATAATATTACTAAAGGAACAAGCTAAAGTCGTAGAATAGAATATGTAAATTAGCTCAAAGATATAATAAAAATGGATAAAATAGTAAAAGAGGGCAGAATTCAGGGATTCATATTCATTGGGATCCTTTAGGCTGAGGCTGCTTCAAACAGTCCCTGAACTTCATGCTCATTTCTTCTTTCTAGGTTGGGAGTGTGGGAGTGTGTGGGATTTCTGGGCTTTGAGATTCACAGATGGATGATTTCAGGAGAGCAGAGCCCTGAGGTTTTGACCCCACCCATTAATTCCAGTCAGGCGAAGCTGACCCCGATAGCTCCCCAAACATGTGACTGGTGCAATCTTTATTTTAACAAATACTCAGATATTTACATTTCTTTGTGCTAGATTTTTGGGCAAAGGGAAAGAATAAAATGAAACTTCAACTTAGCAAAAACCCCTAAGTTTTGTATTTAGCCCTCACTCCTATTTTCAAAAATTAATCACTCTACGTATTAGATCCTCCCAATTACTAAAGCTGGTTTAAATTACTTCTGTGCTAGTACCAATTCATATTACAAAGTTATAGTGTTTATTTCATTTCACATATACAAAGTCCTTAAAAATCTGCTTTCTCCCCCATTATCTACTGGTTAATGCAAGTGGCCCAGCCTGGTTTGGGTCTCAAAAATCTATGAATAATTTTACCAAGGCTTGAAGTCAGCAGTCTCATTTTAGTTTTCTACACAAATAAAAACTAACTTTTCTTCAGTGGAATTGATACCACCGATATATGAATAATGGAAAAGCTTTTTCTTACTTGGAATAGCTTGAGATCATTTTATCTGATCAGCCTACAATGTTTATGTCATAAGCAAAATGATTTGAATTGAACAAAAGTCCTTGAATAAAATCTTACCTTGAGTCGATTCCCACTTGAATAAATCTGTGGTAGTAACACTGCATGTTGTGTATAAACAGTACCACATGCATGTATTCCCTATAAATAGGCAACAGATGGTAAACATCATACTGAAAGTGACAAAAAAACAATTGTGGTGTAGGATGATGTTGAAATTGGGACAAATTTGATAAATTGTGCTGCTCAGTGGGAGAAGGCCAGCAATGAGGCCATTTGGAGAATTGTGCATCAACTATTGTCTCTGATTCATTCATTTCTGAATAAGTGACTGCCTTCCCAGAGGAAAGGTTTATACCTCTTCAGTAGTTATTAATTCAAGAACAACAAACTAGGATTGTTGTCTCTTAAGGACTAGCTAAAGCTAGTACTTTAATTAAACATTTCAAACCTAGGATGAGTGTATCTTAAAATAGGCTGACTGGTTTAAACTGGTTTTGAGGTCTCAGTTCTAAGGTGATCTTCAGTGTTGGTGGATCTTTTGAAGCTGAGAAAATAGGCATGGTGGTGTCCCCAGACAGACCGTATGACAGCACTGCCTGGCAGAGCTTTGGAGCTGCTCTAAAAGAGCTGCAAAACTCAGCACATAGTGAGGGGTAGCCTGCCCTGCCAGGGTCATTGGCATTATTCCTACATCATGGCTCATTTTGCTCAACCAGGATAACATGGATCTCAGATGCCTTGGGATATGCGTGCTTGAAAAAGCACCTTGTATTCCTGATTCTCGAACACTTTGAGGATGGTGCTGTTAGTGTTTATTTTTAATTCCCTTCCAACATGAGTTCTTCACGCTTCTATAGTCATGGTGGCAGACTGACCAAGAAGGTCCAGTTTACCCCTTTTATAGGACATTATTGATCTCAGACAAAACTACATACTTCCTACAGGGAGGATTTAGCTGTGCAGCATACTCCAACTATTGTTTTAGACCCTGGGCTCCTGATTATGTCTTTATTTCAGAGGAAGTACTTGAAAGAGTTTGTATAATTAATTACAAATTTTTCTACACCCCGAAGCACAACAGACCCTTCCTCTGGAGTTCAGCTATTAGAAGGATTGCAGGTGATACCTGCTTTGCTCAGTGAACCTGGATGGCGTCCAGTACCTAGAAAAAACCCATACAATCTCTGGTTTAGCCCATCCTACTGTTGCTGGCACCCACAGTGGAGAGAAGCCCTGGGATCAGAAGACCAGGTATTCGCACTCCTTCTATCTCATTTGTGCAGTTCAGCCATGCCACAATTTCAAGAACAGGTATGTAGCTAGGGCTGTTTTATGTTGACTGGTATGATTGTCCAGCTGACATTGGCCCTAACAGGACCCTTCTATTTAGCTGCAGCCTTGAAGCCTGCCACAGCGACTAAGAGGACGCTGGAAGGTGTAGAACAGGCTCCCTGGGTTCCCAGGGCTGTAAAGGTGCACTCGCAGAGGAGCTCATCTGAAAAGCTTGCCACCACCCACACTTGATTGTGTGGCAACTTTCTACCCAGCAAGCCTCTGAACATCTTTGCCCAGCCTACCTGAAGGGATAATGTTTAATTTAACTCACTTCTTTAGAATCCTGGCCATGGCCTCCCAAACTAGGCTGCTCATAGAACAACACCCCAGTGGATGCTCAGTGTTTGCCAACAAAACTTCCCTGTTTGGACTTTTCCCCACCTCTTGGGTTCTCCCACTCTCAGGTCCTGCTTCTGTGAGCACAAACTGCATGTTTTCCTGACTTGACTTTTAGTCCTAGGATTGTGATAATCTCTTGAATTTCACAGTTTCTCTACAAAAGACAGTTGATATTGACCTCTCCCCCTTTTTTTGTGTTATCTGTATGCTTCCATATGCCTGTGCACCATTCCTGCCATGAATTCCAGGTATGTCTTATTTGACAGGCAGGTTTTGGGACAAGGCTAAGACAAAGAGAAAGCTGATGAAAATAGTTCCCAGTGTAAATCAATTCAACCCAGTTCTAATTTTGACAAAACAGGACTAACAGAATTCAGACTAGGTTAGAGTAGTTCAACTCCATCACATTTCAAATTGGAGATTCAGTTCCTTTTCATCTAGTTTCAGTTGTCAGTAGCCTGTTTAATATCCAGTACATATTAAATGGAAGAGGAATGTTTTGTTTTGGCACCTTTATATCTTGTGGCTGTGAAAGAATTATTTAACCAAAAATGTATCATATTTATAGCACCAATTTATTTGGAGCCTAAGATACTAATTTCATTTTGAGAAACCCCAGATGAAATAATTTGATTACTCAAACAGGAGGAGGTTACCTGGTATCTTAGAAAAAAAGCATAGATTAGAAAATATATACCACTTCCAATATCATTTTCTTTGAATTATAAATTTAAAGGTACAATCATCCATGTCTGAGAATACAAAAAACAGAAAACTTAAAAAAACAACATTATTAAGGGAAATGGGGAAAGAAAAGAGAATTATGAAACTATACAAAGTATGTTCATTTGAAACTTAGTTCTTAAACTTCCAAGTTGTGACCTACACTTCCCCAAATATCTAACCAACCCCGCACCAAGTTGTTCCAAATATAAAGAAAAGAGTCTTTTTCTATGAAAAGTTTAAAAAGATATGGTATAGAAGTTATTTTACTTTGAAGCAGAATTCATATCCACGTTTTGTTTTTTTTTAACCTACCTAAACAACTTTTCATGCACCATGTTTTTTCAGTCAGGTTTTGGCTACGTATCTTAAATGTAGAATTGAAACTGTTCCATCGAAGGCTCCCAGAAAAGAGAAAATGAAAAATTAAGTGCTGATTTCAGGCTTATTGAAGTCTCTGCCTAAATCTGCTTTTGAGAATTAATAGTGCCAAAGTTATTTCATTTGTGACTTATTTACCATTCGGCTGAAAGGAAAGAATTGAAATCATTATCTTATCACATCTTTGCCTCCAGGGCCAGCAATTTCCCTTCAGTGAATGCCTCCTAAGACAATAATTTTTTTATAGAAAAGTGATGTTTGTATTAGGAAGAAGATATTCTTTTGGTCTCTACTGGAGATGTCTCTTCACACTTAATGGGTGGTGCTTGAAGTTTGTGCTGTCCTTTGTGATAAGCTTAGGACTTTTGCTACTTCTTGGACACCACGTGAAACAATCACGTTATCATGGCAACTCTTGCCATTAAGATGCGGTCTGTGTGAAAATAAATGGTATCACCATATGAATCTAAGTGATTTGAGGGCAAATGCCTTGGGAAAGGGGAGAAAAGTATATATTTATTGAATCAGAACATTAAGAGATGGAAAACATCTTTGAGATCATCAGTCCAAACTTATTTTAGAGTCAACAAAATTAAAATCTAGATAGTTTTTGGTTGTGCTCCAAATCCCACAGATTGTTTAAGGCAAAAACCAAGCCTAGTTCCAGCGTCCTGTTCTGGAAGTGAGTAAAATAAATGTCTGCAGTATAATTTTAAGCAAAAAGGAATCTTAAAAGTTGTTTAGTTGCCCACAAGCCTGTCAGTCAAGCTGTATATTGTGAATATCAGGATTCAGTTAGGGGAAAAATAAAAAAACACTTCTGTTTTCATTTGAAGTTGGGCCACAAATACTCAAACATGCAGTTGGCAGAAAGCTAAATTTTCATCAAAGAATTGTTTTGTTTAGCTGATTTTTCCCATCTGATCCAATGGCCAACCCAGCCAACTTTGAACTTAATTTAAGGGCAATATTGGATAGCCCTAGCTGATACTGATAATAATTACTACACACGATTTGTGAAGCATACTGTAATTCTTGGGTTTAGTTTCACTTCTGGGATATGACTAAGGCAGTAGTTTTCAACCTTGGGTGAACATTGGAATCTCCTAGGAGGCTTTGAAAATATGAATATCTGGGTCCTAACCACAGAAATTTTAATTTAATTTTTGGGTACCACATGAACATCAGATTTGATTTGGAAAGCTTTCTGGGTGGTTCTAATGTAGAGCTCAGTTGAGAACCACTGGGTAAGGGGATAGGTTGTTATCACTGCAGCTGCCTGGAAACCCTAGGAAATCTCAGCTGTTACTCCAGTTCTCTTAAGAATCCCTATTTCTGTTCTTGAATCTCAAAGATAATGTGGTGGGCTACTGGGCTGAGGGCCTCAAAAGTAGGGGGTGGTTCCATTTCTCCTTTTGAGCCTTAATAAGGGTCTCTGTTCCTGAGGATTACTATTTGGATTTTCCTGTCCTGACATGGCCAAGGTGTGGAAATACAAGTGCAGACCTAGTGCTGTGCCGTGGTGGGTGAGAGTTCCCCACATTATGCTGGTCTGGCCATTAGGAGGCACACATGCTGCTATTCTGCGGGATACTCAAAGTCAACAAGCAATGCTGTGACTCATCCCTGTTTTATTTCTTTCAGCCCTCAAGTACAGTTTGCTATTGTTTTGTGTGACTAAGGTACTTTAAC
The DNA here is from genome assembly GCA_032199065.1 of Smutsia gigantea. Taxonomy (NCBI): domain Eukaryota; kingdom Metazoa; phylum Chordata; class Mammalia; order Pholidota; family Manidae; genus Smutsia; species Smutsia gigantea. The sequence continues at coordinate 17,341 of JAVSCE010000794.1, read as the reverse complement.
CACATGAATGACAGAAAGAAACAAAAATGGCTAAGGGAATAATGTGAAAGTACTTCCCAGTTGCCAAAATTATATAAGGAGCTTGATGAATTTTTCTCTATTCTGAAACTAGAGTAATATTTTGGTTCCATTTGCAAAATATATCATTCCCATCTACTCTAATTTTGTACTAGTTAACCTCTGTTATTAACCCTGGTAAATAAATATATCTCTGGTACTAACTTCAGAGCACGCTGGATAAAGTCACCTGTGTATGATGGAGCTTAGTTAGCTAAGTCAAAACCTAACCCTCAGACTTTCAAATTGGGGTTTGTACTGAAATCATGTTTTCTTTGGCTCCTATCATTTTATTTTAATGTCACTTCTCTCTTGTCTGGCTGTCCCCAGGCCTGTGGTGCTATCTCAGTTTGGGTTTCCAACAGTGAGTATCATACATGTCACACAGGCTGGTTTTCAATTAGAGTATTTGAAACATATCTTCCAAAGTGGGGGAAAAACTAACTTTTTTTATGTGTGTATTGAGGAAATAACAATCAAGAAGCCACATGTATAAATAAATACAAGTAATTATATTTGTATTGACCCTAAGGTGATTAATTAATTTCACAGGTTCTGACAGACCCTTTTCAATGACCTCTTTTTCAATCATTATTTTGTAATCCCGTTTTACTTGTCTGAAATGAAATTCATGGAATATACAAATTTGCTTATACATACAATTTAAAATGATACTACCATAATATAAAGGAACATGAAGTAGAAGAAAAGTGCTTTAAAATAGAATCACAAGTATGCCAATATGTAAATGCACAGCCACAATTTCAGTGTCACACATTTCCCAAAGGTATTAGAATGGTCAGTCCTGCCTCTTTGAGAGGGATTGGCTGGGACGTTATTCCTACTGTGATGCCCAAACCTGACCCCCCCAGAGTTCTCCATCTTTTAGTTCTCAAACCATTTTGATTCCCACCACTGTGTCCAGTTTTTCTCATGCAGAGATAACATGACTTGCTTCATTTCCTTCTTCCAATGCTGATAAGACAACTGGTATGGTTTCATTTTTACACTGGAGTCTGATGTAAATGTATTCACTCAGGGAAGCGAAGGGTCTTGATAGAGTTTGGAGTCATATATGAAAGTGGGCATGGCCTGTTTACCTGTTGAACACCTGAACAGTCTTCTAAAGAAAGGGCCATTTAGAAAAGTCTAAGTTCTTAGCTGTCATTGGTCTAGCTTAGTAGGAAGGAGCTGGGACTCTTGATACCTATGCGAATGTACTTTCTTTCCTTTGATAGCTTCTGATTTGACAGTTCTGGCCGTACCAATTCTAGGCAGCCAAGTCTGTGAAAATTTAACAGTCTGAACTCTGACCCAAAACAAACTGATCTGTTACAGATTGAAAGAAAATATATTTGAGATACATGTGAATTCCATTTCTCCCCCAAACTATTTACTCTTTATATATTTAAAAGTTACCAGTACACATCAGTGGTTCAGTTTTCTGGGAATTTATTCACTGCTGGTGACTCAACTGAGGCTGCCCTGTTTTTCATTACTGGCTGGTATATTTAAGTCCCTGAGTTCTGAACTTAAAACTTAGAAGCAGAGCAGAAGAGCTTGGTTCCAATGTTCTGAATCATGGCAAAGTGGTTTTATATTCCCAACAGAGCCATAGGAACTGGATGTAATGTTCTCTGCTTTAGTAACCAACATTATCCTAAACAAGAGACTCCTACTGTTACCTCGCTGGGCTAAATCTGATGGATGTAAGTTTTGGTTAAAACATTGCCAATTTTCTGTTTGAGCAAGATAAAACGATCTCATTCAATTGTTTTTATTTCATCTTTAGAAACACTGTTATTTGGATGGAAGAATAAACAGTTATCAATAGTTCTCACCACATAGCGGGATCACATGTGGTTTCCATTTGCTTGATTAGGCTTTGCCATATTCTGAAACTTGTCACTATAAAAAAAATTTTTTTCATAATTAAAAATTATGCCACATATTATCATACTTATACTCAGTATTGTTAATTTTTTTTCAAATGAATGTTTTATTGTCAGTTTTTCTAGGCAAGGGTCTTGAGGAAATTTGCCAAGACTCTAGTGCTTCTTATATTTTAATATGCATAGAAATTACCTGGGCTGTTATTAAAATGGGGATTCTGATTCAGAAAGTCTGAAATCCTGCATTAACCTTAGAAAGTTCTTGCTAATGCTGATGCTGATGGTCTGATAACCACACTTTGAATAGCAAGGGTTTCCAAGCTTTAGCTCACATCAGAATCACCCTGGAAGGTTCTAAAAGTGCAGATTGCTGCTCATCCACCCCCTTCCCTCCCACCTCCAGTCTCTGATTTAGCAGGTCTGAGGCTGGGCCTGAGAATTCACATTTCTGAGCAAGTTCCCAGGCAATGCCATGCTGCTTCTGGAATGTTATGATCTCCACTCTAAAGCCCTGTTAATCCAAGTCTGGTTCCCAGACCACATCAGCCTCAGGAAGAAAGCCTATCAGAAATGCAGAATCTTAGGTCCCACTTCTGACTTACTAAATCAAAATGTATATTTTGACAAGATCTTCTAATGATTCATGCACTAAAATTTGAGAAACACTACCTAGACTGTCTTTTAGTTCCTCTAAATCAGTGACTCTCAGCTTCAGCTACCTGCTATAATCAGTTGTAGAACTCCAAAAAATCCCGGTGCCTAGGCTGAACCTCCGTGTAATTCTTTCAGAATCTCTCGGGCTGGGGCCAAGGCCTCATTAGTTTCCATGACTCCCCAGGGGATTCCAGTGTGCATTTGAATTTGAGAACCACATAGTAGATAGAACTAGAGAGTGGAAAGGTAGTAATCTCTTTGTTTGTCAACAAATGGAAGCTTGGAGACACTCATTTTTCCCATTGCACCCTGTTAGACAATGGTCCTTCAGCCATTAGGCCAGCAGAAGACACTTTGGGCCAGAGCCTTAAATTGCTTTGCAGTACTAGGTTCTAGGAACCTACATACACTCTCCTGTGCCTGGCTTCACTTTGCTCTAGCTTTATTGACAAACAGGACCTAACTGTTCCTGTTTTCTGCCATCTCTGGGCTAAGACCTTAGAAATATAGGCCATAAGCATTTAGGTTATTTTCCCCCTACTTTCATTCAAAACTAGTATATTGTGTCTTTATCAGATTTTAATTGGAGCAGAAAGATTCCTGCATGTGTAGTATGCAACAGGATGCAGATTTACTACCTCAGCGAGATAAACAGGGCCTAATTTAACACACAAGATGATTTATGTAATAGATTAAGCAGAATAAATGCCATCCTCTACCACACCTGGGTCATTTTCCCTAAAGGCATAGATTGGTCTCGTGTGGGCATGTGAGCTGGAACACTTGCTATTATAAGCCTGTCCTAATATTTTCAAATCTTTCCTTCTTTTTTTAAGGTGGAATAATAGTCCACTGTACGTTTTGTATGTATATGTCACCTTTTTTTATTCATTCATCTCTCAGTGAGCACCTGGGTGCTGTCATGTCTTGGTTATTGTTATCTTACCTTATGCATGAATGTGGGAGTGCAGACATAATTTCGAGAGCCTGATTTAAATTCTTTTGCTTGTTTATGCTGAAATGGGATGGCTGGATCAGATGGTAGTTCTACTTTTAGTTTTTGGACGAAACCATACTGTTCTCCATAGGGTAGATCTCATGTTAAGTCTCTTACTACAACCCCCCCCCCAAAACAGAAAAACAAAAAAACAAAGGGGCACAAGGAAACTTTGAGAGGTGACTGGTAGGCCTACTGCCCTGACTGTGGTGATGGTAGCATGGATGTTTGCCTATGCCTAAACCCATCAAATTGTACACATCAAATATGTGCAGTTCTTTGTGTATTAATTATATCTCAATAAAGCTGTTACAAAAGGGAGAGATGAATAAGTGACTCTGATGGATGGCTTTGTGGCTGAGGGTGAGGAAAGGGATGCAACAAATCTCAAAGGGGGAAGGTCAAAAGGTTGAGAGAGACTGAGCTCCTGAGTGGTGCTGTCATGTTTCAGTGAGTATGGGGCCCCTGCTAGGGAAATCCTGCCAGCGTTAAAGGCTGAGAGCATGGAACCAGCTTTACGTGGCTAAACACTCTTACCTCATATCATCTAAGACCCTTCTCTCCCAGGTGTAAAAACATAGGTCTAGTCCTTACACCATTGCAAAACATTGCAGGGACACCATTTCATTCAGGTTTAGTCCCCACCATAAACAGTATGGAGAAACTTACTGTACACCACGGCATTCTTATTACATGTAAAGGTCCTTAAGCAATCCTCCTTGTGTCCTCCATAAATGTCAGTAAATGTGTAACAATCATATTTGGAGTTGGGGGTGAGGGGCTTCGTTTGCAACATTTGCTAATTTCCATGGTATAAAAACTTCTGTCATGATTGATTTCAACTACTGGGGAAAGATGTTTACAGCAGACTCTTGCAAATCAGTATGAGCTGGCCTAGCCCAGAACACCACTGCATACTAGGTACCAAAATATTTGTGATTTTCTTGGATTTCCAGATCTCATTCTCTTTTAACTTTCAAATAACATAGACCTTTTAGTCAGAGAGAGTCTCCAAGATATATTTTCCCTGGCAGATGTTATCTTTGTAATCTATTCCTGTACTGCTGTGTTTTATTGTAGGAGGGTTTCAGAATCATCTCAGGAATCTCCAATAAAGTATATTTTCTCATCTGGCCAGCATTCCCAGAATTCCTCCAAGATTCTGAGGGTGAAAAGCAAAGCAGCCCACTTAGCATCTGGTAGAATATTCAGGAGTCAAGGTGTAGAGCCTAAACTCTAAGTCACAGTTTTAAGAATATTTAGGGTTAATTTAAAAGTCATCTACAGCCATGTTTTTCAAAAAATTTATTTTTCTTGTTAAATTTGTGTATGTCCATAGCTATTAAAAATAAGCAGGATGTGATGGCCTACCAAAGCACTTTCAGACTAACAAAGAAGCAAGGCATGTTTGCTACTTCACGTAAGACCTAGATTGTGCTAGTATTTCATGTGCTGGCATTTGGACATGTGAAATATGTTTGTTGTTATTTTTCCTAAAGAAAGTACAAGACAAAGGAACCCTCATAATTGAAGGTTATGGTTAATGCTTTTCTAGATATTAGTTACACCACTGTTGTTTTGTTAGTTATGACATTCTTGCTATTAAGGAGGAAAATAGTTCATTGTAAGCAAGGTATTGTATGTGCTTTTCTAATGAATGCATTCCAATTCTGATTAGTCTCACCTTAACAGAGATGCCTTCTCTATCAGCCTAAGGGTGGTAGAGTTACAATGCCATATTTTGGGGGAAGTGTAGGCCTCTAAGATTGGTATGTTTTCTTACTGAAAAGAACATTCCTGAAGTCATCTCTTAACCCAGTTTATACAGTTTGTAAGTCATACAACATCTCTCTCTCTCTGTCTATGCATATAAATTGGATAAACTGGACTTTGAATTCAGCTCTGTCACTTTCTGATTGGTGACTTTGGGCAAATTATGTTCCATTTCTAAATCCTGTTTTTAAATCTGGAAAATGGGCCAAACAATATTTGCCTTGTAGATTGGTTGTGAGAATTATATATGAAAATGTACTTAGAGCATTTAACACAGCCCGGCACTTTGCATATAACAAATTATACATTTGTGTATAGAGACATGCAAATAGCTATACGTGTATGGATAAGAAGACGTAAACTTAACCCCACACACATATGAAATTTAAGCCTTTGCACTGTTCCTGCACAAGTTGGCATATTTCCCTGGAAATCTTTTGATAGCTTTTATAGCCTAAATGTTGTCAAAGATAATGTGAACTGTTGAGAATAAGAAAGAGAATGCATTAATTCTTTTATGATCAGAAAAAAATTCCTTTTGCCTGTAGGCACGACAGCATGTTGTAGAACAGAAAACTTGTTTCATAGATTCTTGTGCGTCCCATGACCAAACAAGCTGTGTAAACAGACCTAGAGAATGAGTGGGAGAGGTGATCACTATCACTTGATCCAACCTCATTTACACAGGAGGAAACTGAATCTCAGAGAACTAGAAAAATGACATTTGAGGTTTCACACACTGAAGTTGAGCACCGAACTGTTTGCCTTTTATGTTGACAATTCTGAAGAACTCATTTCTTGTTAGAGCTTGCATGATTATAACCCAAGAATATTTTGAAGACGGTGTGAACCATCCAATCTGGGGGCAAATGGAACAAGTTTCTGAAGCTGAAATACCTTGCAACCCATTTAATATTCCACTGGAGGCAAGGACACATAGCAAATGCAGTAAAAGATTTAACTGTTTTGTTTCAAAGGTCCTATGTGGTGGTAGATTCATGTGAGTGAGCTTTGTAAGGGTAGCAACAGTGTCTAGTTCGGTTTTGAACCCTGGCCAACAGGAGGCACCTCATAAGTTTGTATTGTGAACTCCCTAGAGAACTATAGGTTCCCAGTTAACATATGAAGCATTAAGTGTATACTGAATGGATGTTTGTTGAATTAAATTTGGAGGTTATAGTGATGCCAGGCCACTTAGCACAATGGTGATGATTTTTGCACCATCCATGCTCATAAATTCTCTAACATGGAAGCAAGGGAGGTATTCCATAAACAGGGTAAGAAAAAAATTCTCCCACCTCTGCCTTATTCCTCAAAGTACAGTTTACATGCAAATGCAGAAAATAGAAATAATGCAAGCAAAGGAATCACATTTGGAGCATTATTAAAGAAAAGTCCATTTGTAATGTGTTTGTGTTCAAGAGTTTTACTTTTGGCAAAACAAAACTTGCTTGAAAGATAAAAGGCTTATTTTTCAAATGGCTTCAAATGCAATGAGTCTCTGCAGAGCAATTAGGATTTTAATGGATTGATATAACATTTTAATGGCTATAACTGAATATAAAATATGTGAACCTGAATCTTCTGAATTCCCATGTGATTCAAAATGCCTGGAAAAGATACTTTCATAAATATTTTATAGTATTCTTATGGACTCAAACAGTTTTGTAAGTAGCCTGCCATGTGAAAGATTAAAAGTGTGTCTAAGTTCACATATCCTGGTCAGCATTTATTCACTATTGCTACACACTTTCATGAGAGCCAGTGGTGTGTCAAGGCAGCAAGCGATTGTTATGATGGGACTGGATGAAAGTTCCCCAAAGGGCTTTAAAGGTTTGAAATTCAAATCAAGAAAATGTTCTCTTAATTAATTCCGGGTATCTTCTACTTTCTGTGAGCTATTTGCATAACTGATATATGTGCTGCATTTGCAATTACATATGCTTTTTTCTTCTTGTCTCAGTTGTAGTCTTTCAGCCTTTATGTTAAATATTATCATACTTTGTTTATTTTGTGCATTATATGGAATTACAGTAGAAGTCTCCTATATCTGTATTAGCTTTCTGTGACACTTAGCTTCTTGGAGGAATAGATCATATAAATGCTAATAAACCATTGCAAAGGCTTTAGCATCAGTATAAACACTAGCAAAAATAGAGGTCAGTGTTACTATGAGTCATTCCATGAAACACGGATGCTTTTTATGTTTGCTAAGTGTGCTGAAAAACCTCAAATATTTAGAAGAGTTGAGGCATGGCTTTTCAGAAATTGGATTTTGGAAAATTAGATTGATGTTCCCAAAAGCTCCTAATATAAGAAAGAATGCAGCCTGGCCTTTCTCTATGATCATAAAACCCTAGAAATGATCAGTTTGACTCTGTCAGAGGAACACATACAGGAATATTAATTGTCTTAATAAAGTAAACAATCTTTTAGAATATAAAGAATCACGGTAAGCTGTTAAGAACTCCCGAGAATTTTGCCCATATCTTTGTGAAGGATTCCATCATTTTGAACAACTCTAGACTTTGGGAATCATTATACAGCACATACATAAGCTCCTTTTAGCAAGTATATGCTAAATATTCTGTATGTTTATATAAACTAAACTTGCAGGTGAAATACAGTAAATAGTGTGGTAAGTAGAAGGCTAGAAACTTGAATCAAGAGAAATAATAAGCCAGGGGCAAGAACAGAACTGTTTTTTTTTTTCAAAATCGTTGGACTATAATACATATTCAGTGTTACATTTTATTTCATGACCCGGTGCTACACATACACACAAAATCTTGATATGTATAGCTGAAACAAAAGTAACAATAGTTACCCTTCCTATGGAAAGGATGTTTTCTATGTAATGGATGCTTTCCAGTATTTTCTATTCTGTTGTATATCATCTTTTAAAATATCATCTCTATTATAGAGATTTCACTAAAAGATAACAGTCATAAATTTCCAGTTTGACAAACTGTGAAATTGAAGGTCAGATCCATCCCAGAAGCTGGTAGTGGGGGCAAAGCCAGAGAGTGGGGAGGGAAAGACCACTAGGGTGAGTTAGTGAGGCAGTTTTAAGGAGGTGCTTACTCTAACACGCTGACTTTTGCACAACTTGTGAGTAAGGGCCTCCTTGAATTTTGCAGTCTTGCACCTCATTCTGTGTCCTAGTCCCAGCTCTGAGGTCCAGAAGAACTTCCTTGCTGGGGACACAACCATTTCATTCTGCTTGAAGAATGGTATCAGAACCAGAATGGTAAACAAGGCCAGGGAAAAATTCAAAGAAAGGAAAATGGAGCAAAGATTCTAAGGCAAACAGTCAATCAGAAGATCAGTCAATGGGCCACAGCTTGGAGTGGAATATTCCAGAGAGCCAATCCAAATTAGAAAGTCCAAGCAAAGAAGAAAGCCACAAAAGCTGGTGGGTTAACCTCGAGAGGCTGCATCTTGCCAGTGTCTTTGGCTGGGACAGAGCACTTCTGTTTCAGAGCAATGCTTTAGGGATTATGCTTGTGGCACAAAACTCTAATAGCAGTGGGTTAACCAAACAGAGGGCTTGTTTTTGTCATATAACATCAAATCTACAGGTGGACAGTATAAGGTTGGTGAAGCTGCTTTAAGGACCATACCAAAGGCCCAGGCTTCCTGTTCCATCACCCTTAGCACAGACTTTCATCTTCGTGAATACAAGTGATCCACCTCCACTCACAAACCTCCATCCCCAGCATCACAAATGCATTCCAGTTAGTGGAAAGAGTATTCACGGGAAGAGGAAGAAAAAGGAGGAGGGATATGAAGAGAAGGGAAAAGGAAGAAAGGAAAGCAATACTTTCCTAGAAACCCTGAACTGAATTAATCCCAGGTCTTATTGGCTAGAACCACATCACACAGCCACCCCTAGCTGCAAGGGAGAGTGGGCTATGCTGCTTTTCATCTGGGTGCATTACTGCCCCTTGCCAAGGATGGGATGCCGTTAGCAAGAAGGGAAGAATGGATAGGTAACTAGTATTATCTGCTGCGTACAAGAGGGGCTAATCCAGAATTACTGATTCTGGGTTTATTCAGAACCCATGCTGAATAGGTAATCGAGAGCACCTGCTAGTGGAGAAGCACATGTTTTCATGCCCATTTTACAGCAGAAGCTATTGAGGTTCTGAGGGTAAGCAAAGGGCAGGACTAAGATCAGTATTCTAGACTGTTTGAAGTAGATTTTTTTCCCCATGACTCCACAATGCTCTTTAAGGATAAGTTAGCCTATGTCACTTTTCATCAACCCCAAGTTTTTATCTACAGGCCCATCTGGCTAAATGTTTTCTTTCTTTTATGGAATGAGAGGTGAAAACATCAATGAGCAGCTGGCTCTCAGAGAGGAGGGCATAAAGTTTGGGAAAATAAGACTCTTCAGGTTAATTATCCCAGAAATTTAGATTCTAGAGAAAAGGGAGGCAAGAGGAGTAATATAGCTTTGCTTTCTCTCTGGAGGTTCAAGGAATCAAAGTGTCTGGTTCAGAATATTTGGAGAAGTCCAGTGTAGCAGCATTTCTTAACATGTGGGCTGTGGACCATGGAGATCAGAGTTAACTGGTGTCTTTTAAAAATGCAGACTCTAGATAAATAAACCTGCCATAGGAGATCAGAATCCCTGGTGATGGGGCCTAGGAATGTGAATTTTAATAATTTGATGCCCAATACAGTTTGAGATCCATTAATACTAAATACTAACAATAGCATTTTTTAAGCACCTACTTTGGCAAACACTGGATCAGACACAGGTATATACTGTTCAACCTTAACACCCTTACAAGATCTATCCTCTTATTTTACTACCAAAGAGTCCAAGTTCAGGAAGGTTAGAGTATCTTTTCAAATTCAGGTGGCCCTCAATTGATACACTTGGGTCTCCCTCCTGGTATTCCTTCCTGCCGTCTTTTTTCCTGGGCACCAGACTGAGTAAGGAAAATGGGAGCATTCTAATGTGTTTCTTCCATCTTACAAATAGCCCAGGTGAGTAGATCCCTGAATCCATAAGAAAGGTCAATGTACAATTGAAGAAAAAGACACATAGACTTTGCTAGTATGAATGAAGTGAAGAGAATCCAGATGGAAACAGACCTCTTAAATTTCCATATTTTAACTTTGGGCTTAGGCTAGGGTGTTTCAACCTTAGCACTATTGAAATCTGGGACCTTGTTATCTGTTGTAGGGGGCTGTCCTGAGCAATGTAGAATGTTTAGCAGCATCCCTGGGCATTGCCCACTAGATGTCGATAGCAATTCCCCATTCTCCACCACTTGCAACACCAAAAATATCTCCAGACATTGCCAAACAACCCTTGGTGGCAAAATTGCCCCTGGTGGAGAACCACTGTGGTGAAATATAAACCTTGATACAAGCCCATCCTGGTGGCTTTGCTGGTAGAGAATTTTACTTGTTTCTGGGAACAGAAAACAATGTCATGTGAGAGAGCCAGAGGAGACCTTCCAGTGTGTTCAGGGCTGTCTGACTCCAGCCATGAGCGTACATGTTAGGGTACGCACCACCATTTAGTTGGGGGGCTAACATCAGGGAAGAGAGAAGAGCAGGTATGTCAGAAATCTGCCCCTGCATCAGGGCTGACACAGAGCAGCGGAGGGAGCTCCAGGAGAGGAAGAGAGCTCTCACTTGACTTTGAGTTGTCTTCTTTTCTGGGAGTCACTTTTTGTTTAATATAATCATTTAATCTGAGTTTGGAAAGCAGTAAATAGTTAAGCTAATTTACTTATGAATGTGGTTCAAAGAAGCCTCCAGAAACTGTCGTCCCATAATTCTAAAGTGGTTGAAGCCAAGCACAGAGGCAAAGCCTCATCAGTGTAATGCACTGGGTGTGGGGCTGGGGAAAGTCTGACTTGAATTATTCATCCTTGACATCTGCAAGGTCATTCGGGCATTTACAATTTGATCATATTTCGTATTAACATACACTTTGTTGTCAAATGTTCGTAAGGCCCCGATAAACTATTTAAGCACTCCGCAAATTACTTAAATCCATGGCCAACAAGAATATCAATTTAGGATGAAGACAATGGCTACTAACGTGTCCACCATATTTCTTACATACTCTCTCTGCCCAAACCAACTTTCCCTGCCTTTCCTTTTTCTCGTTTGTTTTTTCAGTCGTTTTTCTTTTATTTATTTTCTTTTAGTTATTTTTAACTCCTTCAGTCCTCTACTTCCTGCAGTCTTAATTTTTTCTTTTTTCCACTTTTCCTTCATTGTTTCTCATTAGGGATTCGGTGCAGTTCTAGGAGTTCATAGCCTTTGTCTATGGTACTCTAGGCAGTCCAAGGAGGGTCTTCCCCAGGGTCCCTGAAACCCTTGAAATCATGTGCCATATTTTGTGAGGATGGACTTGCTTTTCTCTGCACAGTGGGTCTGTAAGCCTCTGCAGATTCCCAAAGGCTCTTGGACCTGAGACGTGTAAAGACCACTGAGGAGCATTTGCCCCACACATTAAGCACAGACAGAAGAGGGCATGCATACAGGAGTGAGGCTATTTGGTAGGCTCTTTGCCCTGTTTCCTTATTTAACCCACATGGCTTCTAGATGATATAGATATTATTTCTGTAGATAATTGGTGAAGAATTGGAGAGCCTAGATAATCGCCAAGGTGATCCAGCTTTCAAAATGGCTCAGGGGTCAGAATTTAACTGGCTGTTTACAAGAATGACTCAAAAGCCTCTTTCCAGAACTTGAATAACATTGGGCAATTGATAATCAAGCTGAAGTAGAAAAGAGGGAGAAAATGGAAGAAGAGCTCTTATCCCTGTGACATCCCAAAGGACATGATAAGCAAGACTCAAGTGGTCTGTGGTCAGTTTCCTAGAAAGAAAAATCACTAGAACAAAGATACTTTGTATTACATTAATACAATATTTTAATAGTCTCCACTATATCATCTATGCTAACAAAAAGTGCTGTGCTAACACAAAAGGCTAATTTCAACAGATATCAGAAGAAGGAATTAATAATTCAGTTTTACTAATTTATAGAAAACTCAGCTTTTAACATTTTAACATTCATTAAGCAAACTTAAAAATAAATATTTAATATCAACTAACTGTATAGAACAATTAATGGCAGGTTTTTAAAATAATGAACCTTAAATTTCTAACTTCACTGAATGATCCCATTTCTATCGCTACTCCTGTCTTCCATAAACAAAAAGTTTATTAGAATGTGGTCCCTCCCCAAATTTAGATATTTTAAGAAAAGAAAAAGATGACTGTTATCATTTTTGAAAATTTTATTCCATTCTTTGTTCCCCTTAATCACTTAAAATTATGATTAATATATCATTTAATATTTAATATTTGTTCCCCTTAATCACTGAATAATCACTTCCCCATGTTTCTATATTTTCCACATTTCTATATAGTCATCAAATTGTTTTCTTAAAATGGCAGCATAGTATTCTGTTATGTTGATTTACAATAATTAAACATTATGGCAGGGTATTCTAGTTGTTTTGAATTTGTTGACATTTTAAATATGTTGTAAAAACTCCTTGTGTTTAGTATAGCATTTTTGTTTTATTGAATCATTTTATTCCAGGGCAAGAAATTGGCAAATCTATTCTGAAACATAATTATGAGCTCTTATCGGAGATTTAGAAATGTGACCTTTTTAAATAACCATAAAAAACCTTAGAATTTTCTATACATTTTGGCCCAGTAATTCCATTTCCAAGAATTCATCAAAAAGTAATAATGCATGTGCATTGAGACTGAATAAGAATAATCAACCTCACACTTCTATTTGAAATGTAAATAAAAAGGCCACAACTAGACTTCATAACAAAATTAATTAGGCTTAATAATAATTAAGTAGGCTGAGCAAAATCAACTAGGCTTAATAACAAAATCAATAAAATTGGATGCAATAAAATCTAAAGGTTGTGTAGCAAGGAATTGATTTAAATAGTAGAGCAATGAAGTAAAACATTTGTATTCTGCTTAAAATTATCTTGTAGGTAAATAATAGTAACAGTAGAAAGTAATAGTAGAATAACAACTCACATGTATTAAGCATCTAGTTTGTGTCAGGTATTGTGCTAAGCTCTTTGTGTCTTGTGCATTGTCTCATTTAACAAAACCTTGAAAGGATTCATTCATTCATTCATTCATTTGTTCAGCAAATACTAAGTGCCCATTATGTGTCTGGAGATACAGCGCTGAACACCACTCAGTCCTGCAGTAATGCCTGCGAGGGGTTTGTGAACAGCGGAGCAGGTGGACCATCACTGCATCACCGGAGAGGAAGGGAGGAGCCGGAGAACATGCGAGCTCTGCTCTCCTGCCTTCTGCATCACTCCTTGGTCTGAGATATGTCCTCTGCTTTGCAGGATGGACAGTGATTCTCAAAACTGTAAAGGGTTTGAGAGAGACCCATTAGAGGCCAAAGAGAGAGGTGGGGGAGGCTCCTTGTGAAAAGTCTGAGGCTGTAGAGATGGTTACTGGGGTCAAAGTCTGGCTGCACCACTTAGTAGCCTTAAGCAAGTTCCTGAACTTCTTCCACTCCCCCTTCCTCAAGTGAGAAATGGGATTAATAATAGCTCCTACTTTTGAAATTATGGTAATTAAATTATAATTCATTTAATCTACAAAATGCAGCGCTCCATTAATTCTAGCTATTATTTTTACCAGCTCTACTGGTGATACTGTGGATGGAATCAATAAGTTTTCCTTTTCCTAATATGAACATGTGTCAATGTTTTATACCTATTGAAATTATATTTCTGTTAAAGGCAGAACCAGCCCCAAAAGAACAGTTTAGAGAAATGCATGTATTATATACATATTTATATCATATAAAATCAAAGAGATAATTGAATTGTTGACACTAGATTCCATGTAACAGTTTTCAGTTTCACCAGTGGTAGGAGATGAAGAGTTAAAAGATAATCTAGTATAGTCCAGACATTGTTTATTATTGATATAAATATATGGATGTAATGAAAATTTATAAAATAGAGATAATTCTACTAAGGAGAGTTGCTGTTTCTGGAACTAGATACCAAGGTAGGAATTCTGTAGAACATTCTGACTCTCAGTGCCATGCAGCACTACTGTGAGATGTATGGTACTCCTCTAGGAACTAGTAACTCCTCTTTTGAACTGTTCTGTGATTAAATTATTCCCTCTCTATCTATAAAAAGAGTATATCATAAGAAATCTGTGATGTTGGTATTCTAAAGTGGGTAATTATTTTAATGATAAGGATATAGCTTTCTAAAAGAAATACTGAATACATTAAAATTGGCCTGCAAATAGGAATTTGAAGTTCTCATTTTCCATAACATCATCAGTACTTTTGAAGTACAATAGGCACAGTTGCTTACTGTCATTCTTGCTAGGACCAGTCTTCTGTCAATAACATCAGGTTCTGTGAGAGACAAAACTGCTGGCAAGTATGTAGGCCCCACTTCCCCACGAGGCTGCCGGCGGAAACATCTAGCTTAGCCTTTGTCACTCACCTGTGCTCTGAAGGTAAACACTGTAAGCTGCAACTTGGATAAGCATTCTGATAACAACAGCTTGATAATGATAAAGACAATGACTTTTCACTGCCTGTAATCTTCCATCTGAGAGAATTTAACAGGATTTTTTCATGAGGAAAAGAAAACGCATGCAGAAATTTCGTCAGCTCTATAATGAGGAGTTGTGGATAACATCTTTAAGAACTGAGACATAATTTACATACATATCATAAATTTACCCTTTCAGGTGTACAGTTTAATGGTGTACATAACATTTTAAAAGGAGATAATTTAAAATGGTCTGGCTCACAGTAGAAAAAAACAAATATTCCCGTTTCCTTTTCCTACATCAATGCACTTTGAACTTGAAGCAAATGAAATGAAGACATAGGAGACCTGTGGGGTGGTTCTGTTCAGCCTCGTCTCCCCAGGCGGTGCTGGAACCCGCTCGCAAGAGCTTCCCAATTCTGTGTTTGCTGATGTCACCTTGTTGGCTTGAAATAGGCCATGCTAGGAATATTTATACCATGGAAACCAACCAATTCTACAAATCAGAGCTGTTCTGTTGTTTGAGAGCTTTTAAATACTTACTAGCACACCACGACTAATGTCTTATCAATTTCAAGACTAAATTTTGTCATTATTCAGGGTCACATTAAGTGTCTCATCTTTTATCATGACCAACAAATTTAACTAAGTTCTCATAAACTGGAAACAGAATTTCAACTGGATTCCTAACTATCAAGTTATTTCTGTGTGGCTTTGGTGGGGTGGGGTGTGGTAAAAAACATATAGCATGAAATTGACCATTTTAACAATTTTTTTTTAATATAATTTATTTTATTATCATTAATTTACAATTACATGTGCAATATTACGATTATTAAACTACCCCTTCATCAGGTCCCCCCCACCAAACCCATTACAGTCACTGTCCATCAGCGTAGTGAGATGCTATAGAATCACTACTTGTCTTCTCTGAGTTGTACTGCCCTCCCCGTGCCCCCCCAACATTACATTTGCTAATCGTAATGCCCCTTTTTCCCTCTTATCCCTCCCTTCCCGCCCATTTTCCCCAGTCCCTTTCCCTTTGGTAACTATTAGTCCGTTCTTGGGTTCTGTGAGTCTGCTGCTGTTTTGTTCCTTCAGTTTTTTTCTTTGTTCTTATACTCCACATATGAGTGAAATCATTTGATACTTGTCTTTTCGGCTTGGCTTATTTCACTGAGCATAATACCCTCTAGCTCCATCCATGTTGTTGCAAATGGTAGGATTTGTTTTCTTCTTATGGCTGAATAATATTCCATTGTGTATATGTACCACTGCTTCTTTATCCATTCATCTACTGATGGACACTTAGGTTGCTTCCATTTCTTGGCTATTGTAAATAGTGCTGCAATAAACATAGGGGTGCATCTGTCTTTTCCAAATTGGGCTGCTGCATTCTTAGGGTAAATTCCTAGGAGTGGAATTCCTGGGTCAAATGGTATTTCTATTTTGAGTTTTTTGAGGGACCTCCATACTGCTTTCCACAATGGTTGAACTAATTTGCAGTCCCACCAGCAGTGTAGGAGGGTTCCTTTTCTCCACATCCTCGCCAACATTTGTTGTTGTTTGTGTTTTGGATGTTGGCCATCCTCATTGGTGTGAGGTGATATCTCATTGTGGTTTTAATCTGCATTTCTCTGATGATTAGCGATGTGGAGCATCTTTTCATGTGCCTGTTGGCCATGTGAATTTCTTCTTTGGAGAAGTGTCTATTCATCTCCTCTGCCCATTTCTTAATTGGATTATTTGCTTTCTGTTTGTTAAGGTGCATGAGTTCTTTATATATTTTGGATGTCAACCCCTTATCAGATACATCATTTATGAATATATCCTCCCATACTGTAGGATGTCTTTTGTTCTACTGATGGTGTCCTTTGCTGTGCAGAAGCTTTTCAGCTTGATATAGTCCCACTTGTTCATTTTTGCTTTTGTTTCCCTAGCCCGGGGAGATATGTTCGTGAAGAAGTTGCTCATGTTTATGTCCAGGAGTATTTTGCCTATGTTTTTTTCTAAGAGTTTTATGGTTTCATGTCTTACATTCAAGTCTTTGATCCACCTTGAGTTTACCTTTGTGTATGGGGCTAGACAGTAGTCCAGTTTCATTCTCTTACATGTAGCTGTCCAGTTTTTCCAGCGCCAGCTGCTGAACAGGCTGTCATCTCCCCATTGTATATCCAAGGCACTTTTATCAAATATTAATTGACTGTATATGTTTGGGTTAATGTTTGGATTTTCTATTCTGTTCCACTGGTCTGTGGGTCTGTTTTGTGCCAGTACCAAATTGTCTTGATTACTGTGGCTTTGTAGTAGAGCTTGAAGTCAGGGAGTGTAATTCCCCCTGTTTTATTCCTCCTTCTCAGGATTGATTTGGCTATTCGGGGTCTTTTGTGGTTCCATATGAATTTTAGAATT
>JAVSCE010000793.1:0-115329 GCA_032199065.1 Smutsia gigantea | reverse complement strand
AATCCTTCCATTGTTTGTTTCATTTCTGTTATTGCCCTCTGGAATTCTTCCCTTAGCTCTTGCATATTTCTCTGGAGCTCCATCAGCATGCTTCTGACTTTTATTTTGAATTCTTTTTCAGGAAGATTGGTGATTTAGATCTCACCAAGCCCTCTCTCTCGTTTTTGAGGGATTTTGGACTGAACAAGGTTCTGCATTTTCATGGCGATGGGAGGGGTCACCGGTAAGAGGCACGTATGTCAGTTGGAAGAACAAAGTCCCTTTCTGCTTGCTGGTCACCTGGCCTGTCGCCGCTGTCTGTGACGGTTAACCGCACACAGTGAGCAACCTCTGAGTAAATCCCCTAAACTGCCATGGGCATGGCGGCCTCCGAGATGGCCTTGTCCAATGGCAGGTATTGCAGGCCAGCAGCCTGCGTTCTGCCGCAGAAGAAAGCCCCTTTGTGCCTCCTGGTCTCTGCACCCATGTCCGGTGTCTGGGCTGGTCAACTGCACACAGGGATCAGCCTCTGGGTCTGAGCCTGTTAGCCACGTGCAGGGAGAAGCCTATATGCTAAGCTGTCTGGTTGCTGTAGGCAGGGCTGCTCCCTGCATGTTCCGCAGTAATGGCGGGCTAGCCGGTTTGCTTGCAGTGCTGGTGGGGCAGAATGAATGGCAGGCTGCTTATAGCAGTGAGGGGCTTCAGAGCTGCGTTGCCACCCAGAGGGTTAGGGCACCTGAAGTTCCTTAAGGTTCCCAGCCTGCTGGGTGGAGCATGCCAGGATGATTTTGTTTACCTGTTAAACCCTTGTCCCTTTAAGACTTTTAAAGCGCCCACTTTTCTTTTGTCCCAGGGCAGCCAGCTGTGGGAACCCATTTGCAATCTCAATCTCGGACCTTGCTTTTCCGCTCATCCAATATCCAGTGCACCATGCAATGTGTGTCTGTGCTCCTGGGGCAGACCACCAGGGCTGGTTATTTACCAGTCCTGTGCTTCCACTCCCTCCCCACTCTTATTCTTTTCCTTCCACTGGTGAACTGGAGTGGGGGGAGTGTTCGGGTCCTGCCGGGTCACAGCTTTGTATCCTACCCTTTTCTGTGAGATGTTAGGTCTCGCAGGTGTAGCCTGGCTCATGTACTGTATCTTCTGGTCACTTTTTTGAAATAGTTGTATTCACTGTATTTTCAAAATATATATGGTATGGTTTTGAGAGGAGATTTCCACCACCCTACTCAGGCCACCATCTTGAGAATCCCTTGCTTCTCTTTTGTACTCAGAAAAATCAGTTACCAGCTATCCTTTTATTTTATCTTACAGTGCCAACAGCTCACTTAACCTTAGCCATTTCCTGGGAAAGAACACAGATAATGAAGCCAAAGATTTATGATTAACTTCTGGCTTTTACCACTAACATTTAGGATTAAATTCTGACTTTTACCACCAACCATTTGACTTAGGGAAAATTATTTATTTCAGTCATGATTTTTATCTATAAAATGCATATAAACATGTACATCTCACGGGATTTTTCTAAGAGTTCAATGCATTCAGCATGCATGGAAGTACAAAGTATAGTACCTGACTTACAATTGGTCTTGAATAAATGTTATCTGCCCTCATTCCCTGCCCTTATGTCATTTTTTCCAATCTTTATCATTACCCCCATAATACATAGATAAATAAGTCTTCACTTCTCTTTATTTCACTCGTATACATAATCAATGTTTTGTTTAAAGAAAAAACAATTGTTTATACGGTATCAAAGAAAGGAAAGTCAAAAGTTTTGATGATGAAGTTATACACAATAAAGTTTTGTCAACATATACCATAGCTCTTAAAAGCACTCAAGAATTCACTCAAAAAATCTGCACAAAATCTGAAATCTACCTTGTTGAAGTGAAATAATATTTTCTCAATATAAGTTTTTAAATGAGTGTAAGGCTTAAAAATTCTTGTCTTCTTTTTAAACATTACTGTTCTGTTGTTTTTGTTTTTTTTTTTTTTACTATTTCTTACTGAAAAAATACAACATTTTCATTGGTTTTTTAATGATTTGACCTGGAACTGTAACCACTATTTTCAAAGTTATTTTGTGTGACAATGTCTCCTGAGTTCCAAGCCAACTGACAACTTTGGTTGCCTCTTCTGGTAGCCTCCCTTGGCCTGCCCTCAGCCCCACAATCTGTTCTGGGGAGGGCACCTTTTCTGTGTTTCCCTGGCAGAAGGTGTGCACTGCTCTCACAGCACTGACATTTCACCACTGCCAGGTGCCTCCTAGGACAGAGATTAACTTTCAGTTCAACATCAGCAGAGCCTGGCACTGTGATGTGGTGCTCAATAAAGACTTGTGAATTGAACCTAGGTGCAGTCATTTTAACAATCAGAGAGCAACATAGCTAATACAATGAAAACCTCTGACATACATATATTTTTAATTTTCTTTTAAGGTATTATTGATATACACTCTTATGAAGGTTTCACATGAAAAAACAATGTGGTTACTACATTTACCCATATTATCAAGTCCCCACCTACACCCCAATGCAGTCACTCCCCATCAGTGTAGTAAGATGCCACAGATTCACTGTTTGCCTTCTCTGTGTTACACTGTTTTTCCCGTGACCCCCCCCCATACCATGTGTACTAAACATAATACCCCTCAGTCCCCATGTCCCTCCCTCCCGACTCACCCTCCTTCTCCCCTCCCCTTTGGTAACCACTAGTCCCTTCTTGGAGTCTGTGAGTCTGCTGCTGTTTTGTTCCCTCAATTTTACTGCGTTGTTATACTTCACAAATGAGGGAAATCATTTGGCTTTTGTCTTTCTCTGCCTGGCTTATTTCACTGAGCATAATATCCTCCAGCTCTACCCATGGTATTGCAAATGGTAGGATGTGTTCCTTGGCTAAATAAGAATATACACAATTACACTGTGTATATATACCACATCTTCATTATCCATTCATCTACTGATGGACACTTAGGTTGTTTCCATTTCTTGGATATTGTAAATAGTGCTGCAATAAACATAGGGGTGCATATGTCTTCTTGAATCTGAGAAGTTGTATTCTTTGGGTAAATTCCAAAGAGTGGGATTCCCGGGTCAAATGGTATTTCTATTTTTAGTTTTTTGAGGAACCTCCATATTGCTTTCCAACAATGGTTGAACTAGCTTACATTCCTACCAGCAGTGTAGGAGGGTTCCCCTTTCTCCGCATCCTCGCCAGCATTTGCTGTTCTTAGTCTTTTTTATGCTGGCCATCCTTACTGGTGTGAGGTGATATCTCATTGTGGTTTTAATTTGCATTTCCCTGATGATTAGTGATGTGGAGCATCTTTTCATGTGTCTGCTGGCCAGCTGAATTTCTTCTTTGGAGAATTGTCTCTTCATATCCTCTGCCCATTTTTTAATTAGGTTATTTGCTTTTTGGGTGTTGAGGCGTGTGAGTTCTTTATATATTTTGGATGTTAACCCCTTATTGGATATGTCATTTACAAATATATTCTCCCATACTGTAGGATGCCTTTTTGTTCTGTTGATGGTGTCCTTTGCCGTACAGAAACTTTTTAGTTTGATGTAGTCCCATGAGTTCATTTTTGCTTTTGTTTATCTTGCTAGAGGAGATGCGTTCAGGAAGAAGTTGCTCATGCTTATTTTCAGGAGATTTTTGCCTATGTTGTCTTCTAAGAGTTTTATGGTTTCATGACTTACATTCAGGTCGTTGATCCATTTTGAGTTTACTTTTGTGTATGGGGTTAAACAATAATCCAGGTTCATTCTCTTGCATGTAGCTGTCCAGTTTTGCCAACACCAGTTGTTTAAGAGGCTGTCTTTTCCCCATTGTATATTCACGGCTTCCTTATCATATATTAATTGACCATATATGCAAGGGTTTATATCAGAGGTCTCTATTCTGTTCTGTTGATCTATGAGTCTGCTCTTGTGCCAGTACCATATTGTTTTGATTACTGTAGCTTCGTAGTATAGGCTGAAATCAGTGAGTGTAATTCCCCAAGCTTTGTTGTTCTTTCTCAAGATTGCTTTGGCTATTCTGGGTCTTTTGTGTTTCCATATGAATTTTAGGATTACTTGTTCTAGTTCATTGGAAAATGTTGTCGATATTTTGATAGCAATTGCACTGAATCTATAAAATGCTTTGGGCAGGATAGCCATTTTGACAATATTAATTCTTCCTTCCCATAAGCATGGGATAGATTTCTATTAATTTGTTCTTCTTTAATTTCTCCCTTGAGTGTCTTAATAGTTTTGCAGTGTACAGGTCTTTCACCTCCTTGGTTAGCATTATTCATAGGTATTTTATTATTTTTCATGCAATTGTAACAGGAATTCTTTTTCTGATTTCTCTTTTTGCTAGTTGTTAGTATATAGGAATGCAAGAGCTTTCTATTAATTTTGTATCCTGCAGGTTTGCCGAATCCATTTTTTAGTTCTAATAGTTTCTTGGTATAATCTTTAGGGTTTTCTTTGTATAACATCATGTAATCAGCAAATAGTGAGTTTTACTTTTTCCTTACCATTTTGGATACCTTTTATCTCTTGCAATCAGGCAAACAAGTCTGATTGTCTTGACTAGGACCTCCAGTCTATGTTGAATAAAAGTGCTGAGAGGGAACATCCTTGTCCTAATCTTCGAGGAAAATCTTTCAGCTTTTCACTGTTGAATATGATGTTAGCTGTGGGTTTGTCACATACGGCCTTTATTATGTTGAGGTACTTGCCCTCTATACCCATTTTGTTGAGTGTTGTTCTTATGAATGGATGTTGAATTTTGTGAAATGCTTTTTCAGCATCTACCGAGATATGGTCATATGGTTTTTATCCTTTCTGTTAATGTGGTGTATCACATTGACTGACTTATTAATATTATACCATTCTTGCATCCCTGGAATAAATACCACTTGATCATGATGGATGACCCTTATGATGTATTTTTGAATTCAGTTTGCTAACATTTTGTTGAGGATTTTGCATCTATGTTCATCAGCAATATTGAGCTATAATTTTTGGGGGGGGAGTAGTGTCTTTGTTTGGTTTTGGTATTACAGTGATGCTGTCCTCATAGAATGAGTCTGCAAGTATTCTCTCCTACTTTAAGAAGGATGGGTATCAGTTCTTTAAATGTTTGGTAGAATTCAGCTGTGATGCCATCTGGTTTTGGTATTTTTGTTGTTGTTGTTGGAAGTTTTTTGATTACTGAATCAATTTTGTTACTAGTAATTGGTCTGTTCAGGTTTTCTGTTTCTTCCTGAATCAGTCTTGGAAGGTTGTACTTTTCTAAAAAGCTGTCCATTTCTTCCAGGTTTTCCAATTTACTGGCATATAATTTTTCATAGAATTGTCTAATAATTCTTGTATCTCTGTGGTGTCAGTTGTAATGATTCCTTTTTCTTTCCTGATTTTGTATCCTCTCTTTTTCTTGAGAAAATCTGGCTAGGTGTTTGTCTATTTTGTGTATCTTCTCAAAGAACCAGCTCTTGGCTTCATTGATTCTTTTCCTACTGTTTTATTCTTCTCTATTTTTATTTCCCTCTAATCTTTATTGTTCCCTCCTTCTAACTTCGGGTTTCATTTGTTCTTTTTCTAGTTTATTTAGTTTGGAGTTTAGAATGTTTATTTGGTTTTTTTTGTTTGTTTCTTGAAGTGGGCCTGCAGTGCTACATACTGCCTCTTAGAACCAATTTTATGGCATCCCACAAATTTTGGACTGTTTTATTTTTGTTTTCATTTGTCTCCATGTATTAATTTCTTCTTTGATTTGGTCATCAATCCATTGGTTATTTAAAAGTATGTTGTTTAGCTTCCATGTGTTTGTGGGTTTCTTTGTTTTCTTTGGGTAATTTATTTCTAGTTTCATACCACTGTGGTCTGAGAAGCTGCTTGATACAATTTCAATCTTTCAAAATTTACTGAGGCTTTTTTGTGTCATAACGTGATCTCTTCTGGAAAAGTTCCTTGGGCTCTTGAGAAAAATGTGTATCTTGCTGCTTTTGGGTGGAATGTTCTGTATCTATCTATTAAGTCCATCTGATCTACTGTGTTGTTCGGTGCCTGCTTCCTCATTAATTTTCTGTGTGGTTGATCTGTCCATAAACGTAAGTAGTGTGTTAAAATCCCTAGTATGATTAAGTTGCAGTCTATTTCTCCCTCTAGGTCTCCTAGTATTTGTTTTACATTTTTAGGTGCTCTTATGTTAGGTGCATAGATATTTCTAATTGTTATACCCTATTTTTGGACGTCATCATTATGTAATGTCCTTCTATGTCTTTTAATACTGTCTTTGTTTTAAAATCTATTTTATCTGATATAAATACTTCTACTCTTGTTTTTTTCTCCCTGTGTGGAACATAAACTTCTTTAGAACAGGGATCACTTACGATTTTTCCTGGTATTTGCTACAATATGTAGCACTTTGCCTTGTACAGAGTATACGCTTTAAAATCTTTGTTAAACATGCAAATTGCAATAGCACAAACTTCCTTAATGTCAAATCTGATTAAATGGAGATTAAGTATAACAGGTTGCAAAGCATGGTGTCTGGCACTCTAGCTGATATACAACAAACAGTAGCTACTATTGCCTTCTTCATCATGCCTCATTGCCAAAATCCCCTCTTTTGCAGCCTAAAAATTACAAACAAAAAGTTTTTTCAATACTTCTAGCCCCTTTTCCAATTATATGAATTAAATTTCCTTATATTTGTTTAACATTTATTAGAAACAAGTTTCCTTTTATTCATCACAATCCTGAAAAGTAGATGTTATCCCCATTTTAAAGATGACAAAACTGAGCTTTAAAGAGGGCCAAGAAATTGCTTAGTGGCAGTTAGGAAGGGACAAAGCTGGGACTTCAATCTGGCTTTATTATTTACAAAATTCTATATCCAGAATTCACTATGCTAAAAGATGCACATCTGTCAATGTTTGTCTAAAATGTGGAACCAGATTCAAAAATCCATCTACATCATCTACCACAGCAACAAAAAGAAGAACAAAAACCACATGATCATCTCCATAGATGCTAAAAAAGCATTTGACAAAATTCAACATCCATTCATGATAAAAACTCTCAAGAAAATGGGTATAGAGGGCAAATACCTCAACATAATAAAGGCCATATATGACAAACCCACAGCCAACATCATACTTAACAGCGAAAAGCTGAAAGCTTTTCCTTTAAGATACGGAACAAGACAAAGATGCCCACTCTTCCAGCTTTTATTCAACATAGTACTGGAGGTCCCAGCCACAGCAATCAGACAAGCAAACAAATAAAAGGCATCCAGATTGGTAAGGAAGAAGACAAACAGTCACTGTTTGCAGATGACATGATATTGTACATAAAAAAACCTAAAGAATCCACTACAAAACTACTAGATCTAATATCTGAATTCACCAAAGTTGCAGGATACAAAATTAATACACAGAAATCTGTTGCATTCCTACACACTAATGATGAACTAGCAGAAAGAGAAATCAGGGAAAACAATTCTATTCACAGTTGCATCAAAAAGAATAAAATACCTAGGAATAAACCTAACGAAGGAAGTGAAAGACCTATCCCCTGACACTACAAGACACTCTTAAGAGAAATTAAAGAGGACACTAATAAATGGAAATTCATCCCATGCTCTTGGTTAGGAAGAATTAATATTGTCAAAATGGCCATCCTGACTAAAGCAATCCACAGATTCCATGCAATCCCTATCAAAATACCAACAGCATTCTTCAACGAACTAGAGCAAATAGTTCTAAAATTCATATGGAACCACAAAAGACCCTGAAAAGCCAAAGCAATCCTGAAAAGGAAGAATACAGCAGGGAGGATCTCATTTCCCAACTTCAAGGTCTACTACAAAGCCACAGTATTCAAGACAATTTGGTACTGGCACAAACACAGACCCATAGACCAGTGGAACAGAATAGAGAGTCCAGATATTAACCAAGCACATATGGTCAATTAATATACGGAAAAGGAGCCATGGATATAAAATGCAGAAATGACAGCCTCTTCAACAGCTGGCAAAACTGGACAGCTACATGGAAGACAATGAAACTGAATTGCTGTCTAACTCCATACATAAAAGTAATCTCAAAATGGATCAAAGACCTGAATGTAAGTCATAAAACCATAAAACTCTTAGATGAAAACATAGGCAAAACTCTCTTGAATATAAACATGAACAACATCTTCATGAACATATCTCCACAGGCAAGAGAAACAAAAACAAAAATGAACAAGTGGGACTATATCAAACTAAAAAGCTTCTGTACAGCAAAGGACACCATCAGTAGAACAAAAAGGCATCCTACCGTATGGGAGAATATATTCATAAATGACGTATCTGATAAGGGGTTGTCATCCAAAATATATAAAGAGCTCATGTGCCTCAAGAAACAAAAGCAAATAATCTAATTAAAAAATGGGCAGAGATTCTGAACAGACACTTCTCCAAAGAAGAAATTCAGATGGTCAACAGGCACATGAAAAGATGCTCCACATCGCTAATTATCAGGGAAATGCAAATTAAAACCACAGTGAGATATCACCTCACACCAGTTAGGATGGCCAACATAGAAAAGACTAGGAACAACAAATGCTGGAAAGGATGTGGAGAAAGGGGAACCCTCCTACACTGCTGGTGGGAATATAAACTAGTTCAACCATTGTGGAAAGCAATATGGAGGTTACTCAAAAAACTCAAAATAGAAATACCATTTGACCCAGGAATTCCACTCCTAGGAATTTACCCAAAGAAAACAACTTCTCAGATTCAAAAAGACATATGCACTCCTATGTTTACTGCAGCACTATTTACAATAACCAAGATATGGAAACAACCTAAGTGTCCATCAGTAGATGAATGGATAAAGAGGATGCGGTACATACACACAATGCAATACGATTCAGCCATAAGAAACAAATCCTACTATTTGCAACAACATGGATGGAGCTAGAGAGTATTATGCTCAGTGAAATAAGTTAGGCTGAGAAAGACAAATATCAAATGATTTCCCTCATTTGTGGAGTATAACAACTAAGCTAAACTGAAGGAACAAAATAGCAGCAGACTCACAGTCTCCAGGAAGGGGCTAGTGGCTACCAAAGGGGAGAGGTGGGGGAGTGCGGGTGGGGAGGGAGGGAGAAGGGGATTGTGGGGATCATGATTGGTGCACATGGTGTGTGTGGTGTCACGGGGAAGACAGTGTAGCTCAGAAGACAAATAGGGACTCTGTGGCATCTTACTACACTGATGGACAGTGACTGCAATGGGGTATGGGAAGGGACTCAATAATAAGAGTGAATGTAATAATCACATTATTTTTCTTGTGAAACCTTCATAAGAGTGTATATCAATGATACCTTAATAAAAAAATTTCAATTTAATTAAAAAAAAGGAGGTTGCATGAAAATGTTCACATATAGAATATGTGTATAATAAGCATGTATGCCTATATATACACACAAATTTATTTAGAAGAATACCTATTAATCAGTTACCTCTGGCAAGTCGGCCTCGAAGCAGTGAGCAAACATTTTGCTTTTGTATCGTGTAAATTTTTTTCTAAAAGTCTGTATTACTTTCATAAATTTTAAATTACTATACTTTTACTGGCACATGATCAAACAATTAACAATATGCAAGTTAAAAATAACATCTATTTACAAGGAGTTGACTAGGCTTAACTCTATAGCTTTTTCATGGTTGTGTATGCTTATGGTGATTTTATATTACATAGATACAATAAAGTCATTCTCTGCTAGTAAAATCGGTCCTAGTTGTAAGAGTTTATCATGGGGTTCTGTAACAACTGTGACAGCTCCATCTTCTGAATGAATCCAATAACCATTGCTCTGGGTTTACCTACTCATTGGCCCAACAGGAAAATTATAATGTAGATATATTGAGAAATGTGTATTTTGTTTAACTGTCCTTTTAAAAATATTTCATGACTCTAGACCCTGAAAGAAAGCAAATATTATCTGAAACAGTCTATTGTTATTAGAATAGCTAATATTTGCTGAGCATGAACGATGTATGTGTCGGTGATTGTGCCAAGCACCTTCATATGTACAATCCTCACATTAATTCCATAAAATAGGTATTCTTACCCTGTTTTCTTCTGATTAAGAAACTGAAGCACAGAGAGATTAAGTAGTTTGCCCAAAGGTACAGAGCCAATGAACAGGCAGAGCCACTAAAAAGTAGGTAGCACCTAAGCCTGTGGAAGTGATGGAGTGGTAAGGGATTATTATATACAAAATAAGATTCTCTGAGAGATGGTGTGACAAAGCAGAAAGAGTACTGGATTGGACATGAGCAGACCTAAATCTAGATTCCAATTCTCCCATTTAGTAGCTTTTAGACTCTCAAGAGAAAACTTAACCTCTCTGGCTTTAGCTGCCTGGTCTGTAAATACAGCAATGCTTGAGTGGCTCCAACGTAATTTGAAACTGTAAATAAATGCCTAAATATATATCTTAGTACTGATAGAGCAGCCAAAGCAACTGAATAAAAACAAAGGCTGGATCAACAGGCCCAGGAATGCATTTTAAGAGAACCATCTACCACTGTGGTTCTCAATTTCTGATACAGAGAACAGCTGATTCACTGGGATGACTGCTGAAAGTATGAGCCTCCTAAATCAGAACTTGTAGGGGACGATCTGGGACTCCACATTGTAGCAACTCCTTAAGTGAGGATGACCGCTCTCCTGTGCACTGGAGTTGGTGTCCACTGACTTAGGCATTGGGGAGAATCCAGCTCAGTGTAAATGATCTATTCTACCTCTTATGTTTTTGAAGTTAGGAATTCTTTAAATTGCTTAATTTTTAAAAATCAACAGTTCTTAAGATATAATCACATGCCATATAATCCAATCACTGAAAATGAACAATCTGGTGGGTTTTGGT
Source organism: Smutsia gigantea (assembly GCA_032199065.1). Lineage (NCBI taxonomy): Eukaryota > Metazoa > Chordata > Mammalia > Pholidota > Manidae > Smutsia > Smutsia gigantea. The sequence continues at coordinate 104,419 of JAVSCE010000793.1, read as the reverse complement.
GTATTCACAGTTACACAATCACAATCAATTTTAGAACACTTTTCATCACCCAAAAAAAACCCTGTGTGCATCAGCATTTGTCTGCATTTTCCATAGCCCCATCCTCTCCTCAGTGTTGACTAGTAGACAACCATTAATCTACTTTCTGTCCCTAAACATTTACCTATTCTGGCCATTTCACATAAATGGAAGCCTACAATATGTGACCTTTCACAATTGGTTTCTATCACTTCTATCACTATTAGTATGTCTCATTACATGCTTCTTCCATGTTGTAGCATGTATCAATACTTCATTTTCTCTTTTACTGCCAAATAATATTACAAGGGTGTACTACATTTTATTTATCCATTCATCAAGTTCATTGCTGTATGTTTGTAAAACTGCCTACTTTTAATACAGAAAAAGGGAGATTAAAATTTCTTGCATTAAGATTTTTCCCAGGTAAATATATCAATATACTCAAACTATCACTACAAAATCTTACTACAATGTAAAAAAAAAGTACTATTTAACGATTATTTTGCACACTATTTACTGATAAAACAAACAGGCTACCAAAATTTGAATATGATTATCATATTCATAACAGTGGAGGTTTTTATTTCTGAACCAAATCCTGTTTCTCTCAAAACCAGTTGTTAAATTTTGACTCTGCCAGCAGAGGTTATGGCTTCTGTGCTGGAAAATTACTGACTTCACTTTCCAGTTCACAATTGTTTCCTTGTTTCACTTATTTTTTAACCTCCATGGACTTGCTCCAGTCTACTTCACAGACCTTATTTCTTTCTACTCCCTTTCTTACTTGTCTACTGACCTACTAATAGTCTTTACAGGCAAATCTGCCAGCTTGTAGAAGCACTTCTTTTCAAAACTCTGGAAAACTACACTGATTTTCCTAAGCCTTTTTTTTCTTTTAATTCAGAATTCTTTTATTAAGCTTTCAATTTAAAATTTTATCCATGCTTCAGTTTAAATTTCTTTTCCCACTTTAGATCAGGTCAAAAGGTTTCTTCTAATAACTGACAAGCTCCAAGGCACAAACATCTTTCCCACTGGACTCAGTGTGGTTGGAGCCACATCTGTTTTGGTCACTATTGTATTCTCAGTACCTAGCAGACAACATGGGTAGTTATTCATGTATTACTTACATTCTTGTTGAAAGAGTGAAAAAAAGAAATGCAGCTTAGATTTTTATAACAACAACTAACATCTATTGAGCTTATTTATATGTGCAAAGGCTTGTGCTAAACATTGTCATACATTATCTTATTTAATTCTCATCACAGTACTATTAAATAAGTTTACATATTACCCCCTCTCTATCTAGAGCTCAAAAAAATGAGATTGAGTAAAATGATTAGAGATTAAGTAAGCAATGGAGACAGAACTCAAACCTGGGTCTGCTCAAAGGCCATGAACTTAATTAACCACTGTACAGCTCTATTCACACTGAGCCAAAGGCAACAGAACTAGAGCCGGGAACAATATGTGAAGGAGGGACACTTGTGACCACAGACCATACCACTTGGGTGCCGCCAGAGGAGGTCCTAAGGCTACCCTTGTGGCATTTCCAGGAGAGAGGGCAGGCACACTCTGCATACTCTTTCTATGACCTTTCCTCAAACAATAGATAGGATAGAAAGCATAAAATCTGCCGGGATACATAAAATGTTTTCCTCAGCCCCAGGTACTACCAGAGTTGCCCTTATGTAAAACTAGCTCATTCTGAGTGGTTCACACCTCATCATTTCTGAAGCAAAAAGCTTCTATGCTAAACTGGAAAACAGAAAAGTGCAACTTGAGAAGAGTCAGGGCAAGGACTGCCACTAATAACCAACTACTGGTTCTTTCTGGTTCTAAACTACTAACAGCCACCACTTCAACACTAATTTTTATGTGTCAAAACAGGGAATGACAGAACAAATTTTTCAAGGATTAAATGACCTTTTGCTACACAGAAAGTAATTTAATGCAAAAAAGATATTAGGTTATCTTAAGCACTTTCCCATTGCTCACATATAATTTATCTTCATAAAGCAAGTTTATATTGATAAAGAAGAGATATTTGCAATGTTTAAAGCCTTAAATACATAATAATATACTTTCAAGACTAGTTAGATATGCAGATATTTTAATCTTGCCTCTTTTAGTAACATTTTTCCTATGTAGCAACTGGAATGTCATTCTAAAGGAATCTCCTAATTTCTGAATGGGTTGTTCCAAACTTCCCTTTCAATGCAGTCTGGAAACTAGAAATTAGTTTTTCCCATAAAAAAAGTTATAAAATGTTCCAGTATTAGGCCACAATAGACTATTTAAATTGAAAACACAGTGCAGAAGTGGTCTGATCCCCACACGCACCCTATAACCTCTGCACTCTGAGCGTGGAGAAGTGCAGTGCCAGCACTGGGGAGGTCTCAGCATTAGCGGTGAGACGCAAGTGAGAGAAGACAGGCACGAAGGCTTCCCGAGGAAGCATCCTCAGTGCAGGCAGGCAGCAGTGCTGCCGTTTCCGGGGCCAGACAGGGCAGAGGGGAACCCTTTCCTGATTAAAAGACCTCCTATGTACAGGTGTTACTGTTTGTAGTTTGTGAAATGGGTTATGCAGCTCTCAATATTTCTTCAGCCTCAATATAAACACTCTGGGGAGTACAGAGCCAAAATAATATCTATAAACAATATATAACCATTTACTATCATGTTCATTTTTAGAGGCAGGAAAAGAGACTCTGCAGATAAAGTTATTTGCAAAATATCACAAAGCCAGTGATACAGCAGTAAACCAAACAGACAAAAATTCCTGCCTGCCAAAGATGAGACAGACAATAAACAAGATTAATAAGTAAATTACAGTGTATCAGAAGGTGCTACACGCTATAAAGGGATATAAAGTGTGAAGTGCTGGGGGAGGGGGGGGGCAGGTGGCAGCAGTCTGCAATTTTATATAGGACAATCAGTGTAGACCTTATACTAGATTGTTACAAAGGAGCAACTGGAAGGAGGTAAAAGGATGAGTGTGTGAGTAACTGGGGAGAGTTTCAGGCAGAAGGAACATGCAGTGCAAAAGTCCGAAGGAGGGAGTGTGGCCAGTGTGTCTGACGAAACGTAAGAGGGAGTATAAAATGACAAGCATTGGAGCACCAGGTGCACTCTGTGGACTGTTATAAGGACTTTGACTTTTATACCAAGGGAGATGAGGAGCCACTGAAGGTTGTGAATAGAGGAATGACCAATGATATGACTTATGACTAAAAATGAATTTAGCTCTAAACTGAGACTAGACTCTAGTGCTGTAAGAGAAAGGGTGCTGGCAAGAAGTGCAGTTTCCAGAAAGCATTTGCTAATGGATTGATAGCCAAGCATTAGGAGTCAAAGATGTCTCCAAAATTTCTGTCTTGATCAAATGTAGACTTTCAGAACAGCAGGTTTGGAGGAGGAAATCAGGAACTCGATTTTAGGCAGATTAAGTTTGAGATATCCATTAGATACCTCAGTGGACCAGTAAATTAGCAGGCAATTTCAGGGGAGAAATACAGGTTGCAGATATCAAGTTGTAAATTGTCAGCACCGAGATGATATTTAAAACAATGAGGCCAGATGAGATCACTGTCCTAGATTCAAGAGCTTGAGTATAGAGAAAAGAATTCACCTGGATTTTCCTTTTTCTGAGATAATGAAGACTTGTCAGCAATTTGAAGTTACTTACTGAAGACTCATTTGAAGGGCTCTGTAAATGTATAATGCTAATAATCTATTAAACCAATGTAATATAATCAACCACATTTTAGACAAGTTAATAATTCCATTTTTCATTCATATATTTTTTTCTTTCAAGAACAAGATTCTTTTTGTATGTTTGTTTGATCATCAGAAAAATCGGAAGATCATTTCGAAAAGTGAGTTTACAGATCACCTAATCCAATCTCCTTCTGTCTTACAGAAAGGAAGATAAAGGTGAAAGGTTGTTAAAGGACCTGCTGCCTAAATTCACACAACGAATGAGCTGCAGGCTCCAAACCCAGACTCCCTTTCATTCTATCTCTACAGCTTTTGCTGAAGGAATTCCAGCTAGTCTTCTTGCAAAGTAGTGGTCCCCAACCCATATCTATCTTCACAAACCTGACCATCATTCACTCACACCACAGATGACAGTAACTACTGATGTAGGGAGAATGTAAACAGCTTAAAACACTCCTCACTGGAGTCCACCACAACTGCCCTCACCCCCAAGCGGGTGCTGCATCCAAGTGGGAATCACTGCTGGAAGGAGTTATTATGAACAAAGAAGGAAAAGAAAGGATAAATGTCACTTAATGACAATACAGAGAGCTGGGGAGAATTCAATTCTACTATCTTCTGAGCATAATCCATTGCTTTTATTTTCTAAGTTACTATTAGATTCTTTGATCCTTGTCCAAGTATTTGTTGTATGGTTACTCTTCTTGTTACCTGATGAAAACACAATTATTATGAGCCATTAGCTACAAAAAAACAAGCCTTTAGCGTCAAGAGTAAATCTATTGCAACCATAATTACATAACTTCCATAAGAGTTATTAATGCTTAATAATTAAGACAGGCTTAAAATATAAATAAAAAATATAACCTATTAACTAAAATTTGCTTAGAAAGCAAATTCCCTACTTAGAAAACTTAAGGCTGCACAGATGTGAGAATTGCTAACATTCTCTCTTAACATCAATAAAGACTAATGTATCAAGTATTTAACACTAGATCAATTAATTTGGTAATGCATAATACTAAAATTTTGTCAAAGTTTAACAATATGAAATAGTTTTGAAGATGTTTTGAGTACTATAAAGCACTTAACAAATAAAAGATATTACCTATAATGTTTATCAGATAAATAAAAAACATGAGATTGTTAAAGATAATCACTTAATGATGCACAGTGGAAACTGGGGGATGCTTCATGCCTTCATTCATTAAAAAAAAATATTTACTAAGTTCTTGCTATGCACCCAGCACTGCACTTAGGGTTGGGAAGTATAACGAAAAATAAGACACAGTTCCTTTCCTGAAGGAGTTTATAGTCCAGTGGGAGACATACTTAAGAAAGCAATTAAAATACAGCAGACTGTTTCTAGAAGTAAATACAAAATGCCACCTATGAAGCACACTGGAGGAACAACTAATCCAGTATGGAGAAACTTCCTAGAAGAAGGAATGGCTAAGCTTAGGTTTGAAAAATGTGTATTAGCTAGGCCTAGTGGGAACTGTGTTATCAACAGAAGGAATAGCATTTCTAGATGTCTAGAAGTGAAAGAGAAGATGAAGCTTTCAAAGCCTTAAAAGTGAATCAACAATACCAAAATAAAGAATAAGAGAGGAAAGGGATGAAGCCAGAGGTATGCATGATGAAACTCATTCAGTTAAATGAATAGACTAAATAATGAGCAATGAAGGATTAAATATAGTATATCCATCCTATGAAATCATAAAAAACGATGTTTAAATATATTTGATAACATGGAAGATGTTCATTAAAACAAACATCTACTGAGTATCTATTATTGCACTGAGCTAATTAGATGATAAAATTGGGTTACAAACCAGTATGTTTTCATGTGATATAACTTTTATGAAAAACATATACATCTCCATAGGAAAACAGTAAGACTACAAAATGTTCACTGGGGAGTGGGGTTGCAGGTGATTTATCTTTTCCTTTTCTTGCCTGTCTTTATTTTTTAACCTTCTCTCCATATTATAAAAGTTAGTATAAATAATCGAAAGAAGACCAGAACCTTTTTCATAGGACCAAGTATTATTAAAAGAAAACTATACACATGATTCCTCCATCACAGGGTCTGGCAAATGGCAGACATCTAGAGTTGTGTCTGTCTTTGATAAACAATTTTCTGACTAACCTTTATTGAGTTCCTGCTTTGTAACAGGCACACAATATGGATACAAAGATAAATAAGGAACAGTCTTGTCTTGAAAGGACTCAGTCAAGTGGAGTAAAGGGGCATGCAAATACAAAGTATGACATAGCAAGGGAAATGTTAACAGAGATAGTAGAAAGTACATGGAAGTGCTGAGGACACAGACGTGCGTGAAAATGTCAGAAATGTGGGACAAGTGCACCACTTTTGGCATTATAACATCTGCCTCATGTATTCCAGTGAGACACATTTATCCTATATCACCTTGACCTATTTGCCACAAGGAAAACAAGGGGAGGAAGGATTGGGGGAGACACTGCACCATTTATACAAACTGGACTCACAATGCAGTGCTGATGTACTAAACCTGCTTTACAAGGAGCCAATTGTAGGAATCACACAATGACCCGCTCAAGAGATATACTATCAGACGGTTCCCCCTGTTCTTCAGCACTCTGGGTTGTCAAGGGCAGACATGTGATTGGGTCTGCCTGTATAGTAAAAGGGAGTTTTATGGAAAGCCAAGTAGCCAGAAAAGAGGAAGTCCTGTATCACCCATCTTTAGAGAAAAAAACAAATGAATGGCAAAATAAAATAGCCTCTTTTTTCCAGGGAAGAAGGCTAGAGTCTGCTCTTGTTTCATCTGCTAGATAAAATTATCCCTCTGGCTTCTTAAAAACTCATCACCAACTCTTGAAACAGGTGCTTCAATTTCCTATACTTTTTTTGACTTTTTCATTTCACGGACATTTAATTTTTCTCTTTCACCATACTCCTTCCAATTCCTTCTAAATATGGCAGGAACAAACAGAAAATATCAGTTTGGCCATTTTGAGTATTTAAGCTTTTATTATACAGAAACTTAGGGTAAAAAGTTTCCCTACGAAGTTAAAAGAGGAATAGGAAATCTCCTGAGTGTAAGTTACATAAGAAATTGTAATTTGAGTGATTACCCATGTCACATATTCACTGTGGAATTATAATGGAAAAAGAAATCTGTGGCTTATATAAAATCTATGTAACGGCTGTGGCCCTGGACCTGATTTAAAAACAGTTTTGTTCAGACATGGTTAATCTTAATATTTAAAATGACTATGTGAAAAAACTCAGAAAATACACAATTGGAACATACGACCTTTGCCATTTACTTCATAACCAGGTGCTCATGTCCCATAATATAATCAGTGTAGGTATAAAAACCGAATACCATAGTTACAGCAATGCAGTGCCTGGTCACTCTTTTTCTGTGTTTCCTCTTCCACTTGTAAGAATAAGTTGCCCACTCAAAACCATGCTCCAATCCTCACCACCCTATTACTTTATGCAAGCCAATAACAGCCCTTGACAAACGTCTTCCTGTTTTGCTTCCTTTGCTCCTTTACATAACCAGAGTACCCCATTTTTGTCATCTCTTACCTCAAAACCTCTAGTCATCATTTCATTTCTGCCATTTTCCCCTGGTCAGTCAGTCTGTCTCTCTCTCACCAACCCACATACATTCACAGAGTTACTCTCAACCATCTGGCTTATCTACAACTCCCAAGTAGAAAGAGAGCAAACCCCTTGTAGCCACTTCCTGAGGAAAACTAAAGAAGCTGACAGGTCTGAAATCCCAGTGAATCATGCATCAGCCACAGATAGGAAAAGCCTGCGGTGGGAGGGAGTGGGGCTGGGTGCTGCTTTAACTCCTATGGATAGACTTTGAAGACTCACCCAAACAGGTATGAGCCACAATAACTTTCCTATGCTGAACTGTTGCCAAAAACTAAGGGGAAACTGCATAGTAATCTCTGTCTCTGTGCTTGGCACTTGTGAACATTTGCCAAATGAATGGTTTCATCTCAGGGTCTCTAAAATAGTTCCCTTGCTTAAAGGAGTGTATGGCAAGGAAAAAAGAAAGCTCTGCACAGAAATAATTTGCTGAGAAATAAATCTATCAACCCCAACAGCTGGCTTCTTTGCACTAAGAGTATTCAAAAAGCAGAGTAGATATGGTCTCCATTATGTATATTTTTTGACCTGTCCACCTGCCTGAAATAGCTGCTTGATTTCTTTGCTCCACTTTCAAGAGGTCATAATTAAATATGCTGGCTGTGGAAGAAGAGAAGAGTGGACTCAAATGGCATAGATGACCACATGACTGAATAGTTCACTTTATAGTCCCCCTCCATGCCCCAGCTCAGCACTGTCAGCCCATATCTGATGTGGAACTAAACAACCCTGGGTGGAAATGTGGGTGAGGCGCTGTCCAGACTTGCACTAGCCAGCAGTGTATGTGCAGAGGCGGTAGAGATTGCACATACTTTGGATTTTTACACAAAAGACTAGCTTGAGTCACCAAACTAAAGGGTATATTATCTTTGACATTTAAAAATTTCAAAATATATGGTACAAAAAAAGAAAAAATAATATCAATACAATTTACTCTGACCATTTTTCTTATATTCATTTAGTATAATTATGTCTTCCTAAACATACCAATTCATTTTACTAAATTAGAATTATACAATGTTTATAAGTTACTTCAAACCTAAAATTCCTTTCAAATTATGCTGAATGCAATAATTCTTTCAAGAACATGCCCCAAATTCCTGCTTCTTTATTAAAAGCAATATTTTGAATTTTGCCTAAGATGTCCTTTGAGAGCACATAAAATTCAAAGTACATTTTAATGATAACATGGGAGAAAAAACATACCTTTCACTGTATCAGTCCCAACACATTTTTAACATAAATTACTATTTACAGGCACACACAGGGAATTATTGCAGGTTCTGTTCCAGACAACCACAATAAAGCAAGTCAAATGAATTTTTTGGTTTCCCAATGCATATAAAAGTTATGTTTACAATATATTGTCATCTATTAAGTGTGCATCCATTATGTCTACAAAAAAATGCACATACTCTAATTAAAAAGTACTTCTTCAGAGCCACCACACCACCGGGGAAGACTGACTGCCTCCCAGAGCAGGGTGGGCAAGAGGATCTTAGCCCGCTGCCGCCAACGAGCGGGCCGACAGGTTAGAAACAACACCAGCACTATGGTTCAAGGACAAAGAGTTAAAATTAATAAGGGAGAGGTTAGGATTGGATTAAAGATGGTGGCATGAGAGGTGAGACAGGCACCTCCTCCTAAAACCACATATAATATGAAAATATAATTTAACACAACTAATCCTGAAAGAGAAACACAAAAGAAGTTTGCACCAGACTGCATACACCTGGAGAAAATAGAAGACCTCCCAGAACCAAATAACATACCAAAGCCATGAGCTGGTGGGGCCCAGGCCCTTCCCCCACCCCACAGGAGGAAGAGAAACAGAGCAGGGAGGGAGTGGAGGCCTGGGACTGCTGAACACCTAGCCCTGGAGATCTGCTCTGGGAGCATGAACCTACATAGCATGGTGCTCTGGTGATTTAGTATGGTTGGAAAGTTAAGACAGGTGGAATACCTGGAGAGATAGAGATTCCAGCTGCTTGTGGAAAACAGGAATTCATATCCGGCTTTGCTGGGTGGGCACTCTGAGAGACTTCCTAACAGCAAGAGGGCTACTAAAGGGGCAAGGACTGCTTACTGCTCAGGAGAAAGGACATAGGTAGACAAAATTGTCCGGGTGCACTCTGCCCAGCACCTTGGGAGTTTAAATGATCTTTAGTCACTACATCACCCTGGCTGGCTATGCAGTTCCAAGACCCTGCACAGTGATACACACCCTGCTGTGTCTTCCTCCCAGCTAGCCTACACCTGGCTCAGGCTCACAAACAGGCAACCCCAGCCCTGGCATCAGGCCAGCTAGAGGAAAGCCCCACCTATGGCAGCTACAAACACAAAGCATAGAGGCTTACACTTGTGTGCTTGGCCCACTGGTTCTGGCAGAGGAGACAGGCATAGCACCTGGGAAGCAGGAAACAGCTCTTTCCCCCCCCCCAAGCACAAACACCGCTCCCCTGCAACCCCAACATTGCTCCAGGGGCTGAGCAGCTGCAGAGAGTAGAGTATCTGGGCTCTACAGAGCACCACAGACAAATTATGAAATGTCAAAGGAACATGGTCCAAAGCAAAATTATGAATATACCTGAGAAAGATTCAAATGAAAGTGACCTCATGAATCTTCCTGAAAGAGATTTCAAAATTAAAATCATTAACATGCTCATGTAGGCACAGAGAAATATACAAGAACTCAAGAACGAATTTAGGACGGAGATCCAATGGTTGAAGAACACAATGGAGGGTATTAAAAGCAGATTAGGTATGGTGGGGGAGATGATAATCAGTGAAATAGAAATTAGGGAAGAAGAATACAAAGAAGCTGAGGCACACAGAGAAAAAAGGATCTCTAAGAATGAAAGAATATTGAGAGAACTGTGTGACCAATCCAAAAGGAACAATATTCATATTATAGGGGTACCAGAAGAAGAAGAGAGAAAAAGAGAAAGTGTCATTGAGGAAGTAACTGGTGAAAACTTCCCCAATCTGGGGAAAGAGACAGTATCTCAGGCCATAGGGGTGCACAGATCTCCCAAAAAAAGGGACCCAAGGAGGACAACAACAAGACATAAAATAATTAAAATGGCAAAGATCAAGGATAAGGACAGACTATTAAAAGCAGCCAGAGACAGAAATAAGATCACATACAAAGGAAAACCCATTAGGTATCATCTGACTTCTCAGCAGAAACCTTAGAGTCCAGAAGGGAGTGGCATGATATATTTAATGCAATAAAGCAGAGGACTTTGAACAAAGAATACTTTATACAGCAAAATTATCATTTAAATTTGAAGGAGGGATTAAACAATTTCCAGATAAGCAAAGGCTGAGAGAATTTAGTTCCCACAAACCATCTCTACACTGTATTTTGGCGGGACTGATACAGATGGAAGTGTTCCTAAGGTTAAATAGCAGTCACCAGAGGTAATAAAAAGGGATAGACAAAGAGTACAGAATAAGATATCTAATACATAAAGAAAGGAGGAGGAAGGAAAGGAGGGGGGAGAAAAAGAACCTTTATATTATGTTTGTAATAGCATACTAAGTGAGTTAAGTTAGACGCTTAGATAGTAAGGAAGTTACCCTTGAACCTTTGGTAACCATGAATCTAAAGCCTGCAATGGCAATAAGTACATGCCTATTGATAATCACCCGATATGTAAATGGTCTGAATGCACCAATAAAAAGATAGAGTCACTGAATGGATAAAAACAAGACCCAAATATATGCTGCCTACAAGAGACTCACTTCAAACCCAAAGACATACACAGACTAATAATAAAGGGATGGAAAAAGATCTATCATGCAACTAATAGGGAGAAAAAAGCAGGTGTTGCCATACTTGTATGAGACAAAATAAGACTTCAAAACAAAGAAAGTCACAAGAGACAAAGAAGAACATTACATAGTGATAAACGGGTCGATCCAACAAGAAGATATAACCATTATAAATATCTATGCACCCAACACAGGAGCACCTACATATGTGAAACAAATACTAACAGAATTAAAAGGGGAAACAGAATGTAATGAATTCATTCTAGGAGAATTTAACACTCCACTCACTCCAAAGGACAGATCAACCAGACAGAAAATAAGTAAGGACACAGAGGCACTGAACAACACACTAGAAAAGATGGACCTAATAGACATTTACAGAACTCTACACCAAAAAGAAGCAGGATACACATTCTTTTCAACTGCACATGAAACATCTTCCAGAATAGAGCATATACTAGGCCACAAAAAGAGCCGTGGTAAATTCAAAAAGGTTGAAGTTGTACCAACCAACTTCTCAGATCCCAAGAGTATAAAACTAGAAATAAATTGTACGAAGAAAACAAAAAGGCTCACAAACACATGGAGACTGAACAACATGCTCCTAAATAACCAATGTATCAATGACCAAATAAAAACAGAGATCAACCAATATATGGAGACAAATTAAAACAACACTAGAACACCCAACTTCTGTGGGACACAGCAAAGGCAGTTCTAAGAAGGAATTTTATAGCAATCTAGGTCTATTTAAAGAAAGAAGAACTATCCCAAATGAATAGTCTGAATTCAGAATTATTGAAACTGGAAAAAGAAGAACAAATAAAGCCCAAAGTCACCAGAAAGAGGGACATAATAAAGACCAGAGAAGAAATAAATAAAATTGAGAAGAATAAAATATAAAAAATGAATGAAACCAAGAGCTGGTTCTTTGAGAAAATAAACAAAATCAATAAACCCCTAGGCAGAATTATTAAGAAAAAAAGAGAATCTACATACATAAGCAGAATCAGAGATAAGAAAGGAAAAATCACGACGGACACCACAGAAATACAAAGAATTATTAGAGAATACTATGAAAATCTATATGCTAACAAACTGGATAACCTAGAAGAAAGAAATGGACCACTTTCTAGAAAAATACAACCTTGTAAGACTGACCAAGGAAGAAACAGAAAATCTAAACAGACCAATTATAAGCAATGAAATTGAATCAGTAATCAAAAAACTACACAAGAACAAAACCCCCAGACCAGATGGATTCACCACTGAATTTTTATCAGACATTTAGAGAAGATGTAATACCCATTCTCCTTAACGTTTTCCAAAAAACAGAAGAGGAGGGAATACTTCCAAATTATTCTATGAAGCCAGCATCACTCTAATATGAAAACAAGTCAAAGACACCAAAAAAAAGAAAACTACAGACCAATATCCCTGAAGAACATACATACAAAAATACTCAACAAAATATGAGCAAACCGAATTCAGAAATACATCAAGAGGATCATATACCATGACCAAGTAGGATACTTCACAGGGATGCAAGGATGGTACAACATTTGAAAATCCATCAACATCATCCACCACATCAACAAAAAGAAGGACAAAAACCACATGATAATCTCCATAGATGCTGAGAATGCATCAGACAAAATTCAACATCCATTCATGATAAAAACTCTCAACAACAGGGGTATAGAGGGCAAGTACCTCAACATAATACAGGCCAAATATGACAAACCAACAGCCAATATCATACATAACAGCGAGCAGCTGAAAGCTTTTCTTCTAAGATAGGGAACAAGACAAAGATGTCCACTCTCCCAGCTTTTATTCAACATAGTACTGGACATCCTAGCCACAGCAATCAGAAAACACAAAGAAATAAAAGGCATCCAAATTGGTAAGGAAGAACTCAAACTGTCACTGTTTGCAGATGACATGATATTGTACATAAAAAAAACCCTAAAGAATCCACTAAAAAAATACTAGAATATTTGAATTCAGCAAAGTTTCAGGATACAAAATTAATACACAGAAATCTGTTGGATTCCTATTCACTAATGATGAACTAGCAGAAAGAGGTACCAGGAAAAGAATTCCATTCACAATTGCATCAAAAAGAATAAAATACCTAGGAATATACCTAACCAAGGAAGTGAAAGACATACAGCCTGAAAACTACAAGACACTCCTAAGAGAAATTAAAGAGGATACTAATAAATAGAAATTTATCCCATGCTCTTGGTTAGGAGGAATTAATATTGTCAAAATGGTCATCCTGACTACAGCAATCTACAGATTCAATGCGATCCCTATCAAAATACCAACAGCATTCTTCAACGAATTACAGCAAATAGTTCTAAAATTCATAAGGAACTACAAAAGACCCTGAATAGCCAAAGCAATACTGAGAAGGAAGAATATACCAGGGGTGACCTCGCTTCCTGACATCAAGCTTTACTACAAAGCCACAGTAATCAAGACAATTTGGTACTGGCACAAGAACAAACCCATAGACCAGTAAAACACAACAGAGAGTTCAGATATTAACCCAAACATATATGGTCAATTAATATATGATAAAGGAGCCATGGATATATTTTGGGGAAATGAGAGCCTCTTCAACAGCTGGTGTTGGCAAAACTGGACAGCAACATGTTAAGACAATGAAACTGGATTACTGTCTAACTCCATATACAAAAATATACTCAAAATGGATCGAAGACCTGAATGTAAGTCATAAAACCATAAAACTCTTAGAATAAAATATAGGCAAAAGTCTTTTGAATATAAACACGAGCAAGTTCGTCCTTAACATCTCTCCATGGGCAAGGGAAATAAAACCAAAAATGAACAAGTGGGACTAGCTCAAACTAAAAAGCTTCTGTACAGCAAAGGACAACAAAAAGGCATCCTACAGTATGGGAGAATATATTCATAAATGACATATCCGATAAGTGGTCCAAAATATACAAAGAGCTCAGACACCTCAACAAACAAAAAGCAAATAACCCAATTTAAAAATGGGCAGAGATTCTGAACAGACACTTCTCCAAAGAGGAAATTCAGATAGCCAACAGGCACGTGAAAAGATGCTCCACATAGCTAATCATCAGAGAAATGCAAATTAAAACCACAATGAGATATCACCTCACACCCGTTAGGATGGCCACCATCCAAAAGACAAACAACAACTGTTGGCAAGGATGTGGAGAAAGGAGAACCCTCCTACACTGCTGGTGAGAATGTAAATTATTTCAAACATTGTGGAAAGCAGTATGGAGGTTCCTCAAAAAACTAAAAATAGAAATATGATTTGACCCAGGAATTCCACTCCTAGGAATTTACCCTATGAATGCAGGAGCCCAGTCTGAAAAAAACATATGCACCCCTATGTTTACTGCAGCATTATTTACAATATCCAGGACATGGAAGCAATCTAAGCGTCCATCAGTAGAGGAATGGATAAAGAAGATGTGGTACATATACACAATGGAATATTATTCAGCCATAAGAAAGAAACAAATCCTACCATTTGCAACAACATGGATGGAGCTAGAGGGTATTATGCTCAGTGAAATAAGCCAGGCAGAGAAAGACAAGTATCAAATAATTTCACTCATCTGTGGAGTATAAGAACAAAGAAAAAACTGAAGGAACAAAACAGCAGCAGATTCACAGAACCCAAGAATGGACTAACGTGAAAGGGACTGAGGCAGAACGGGTGGGAGGGGAGGGATAGGTGGAAAAAGGGGCATTATGATTAGCACACATAATGTGGGGGGCGGGCATTTGGAAGGCAGTATAGCAACCACAACGTTGTTCATGTAAGTGTATATTAATGATGCCAAAAATAAATAAATAAATAAATAAATAAATAAATAAAGTACTTGTTTCTCAGAAATGTTTACCATCATCTGAGCTTTCAGCAAGGCATAATCAGTGATCACAGATCCCCATAATAAATACAGTAATAATGAGAAATATTGCCAAAATTACCAAAATGTAACAGAGACATTAAGAAAGCAAATGCTGTTGGGATAATGGCACTGACAGACTTGCTCAACAAACCTTCAATTTGTAAAAAATGCAGATAGTTATCCGTGAAGTGTAATAAAGCAAAACACAATAAAACAAGATATACCTACATGCTTTTTAAATAACAGTGAAACCTCATCAAGCCAAATTAACTACCAATTTAACAAAGTTCAGATGATAGAATAAGCTTTTAAATGCAATTATTACATGTTATCAACAAAATTTGTTTTAATGAAAAATATATACTTTTAAGTTATAATTTATTTGTAAATAAATGCTGCTAAAGTAAGGTTAGTATTTATCAGCAACAGGGCAGTAACAAAAAATAAGCTGATAAATTAACCTAGTATATATTAAGTACATATGAGAAATGCACTCACTTGTCCGAACTTGTAAATGGACACGGAGTCAAAGAGAACAGCAGAGCGAGGTTTTAATGGTGGTCTTACAAGATCGGGTGTCTGGTGAGCTGGCACACTCAGGGCAGTTACAACAAGCAATTTATTCCTTCCCATATAAGCCCCTCCCCTGGTTCCTCAGGGCTGAGAACTACAGGGTTCACATTCTTTCCCAGATGTCGCCTAAGCCAGTTATATCCGTATTTTGCTTTCTTTATATTTGTGTTAATTTTATTGGCTGGTACAAAATTTTTTTTGCATTTTTCTGAAGTGATGTACCGCCCACTCTTTCTCAATCTCCCTCCTCCTCCCAGCCAGAGTGATTCCCTGGTACATGTTCTGACACATAGGCTGCTTGTCAACACCCTTTTGTTTAAATGTTAATTCCTCTGGGAATAAACCACATTTAATTTTATGCCATTTCTAACATACATAACAAACTTTTCATTTCAAATTGGTGAAGTAGAAGAACCATTAGTTAGTACCTTGGAAAACAATAAAATAATACCCTTCAAATTGAACCACCCCAAGTTTTCAGGTAAAGAGTTAAATATATTTATTTTGTAATGTATTAGAAACCAGTGTGAAAATTTATCTGCCAATAAAAGTGTAGGAAATATTTCTCTTACGTATAAGAGCAAAGAATGAATCCATTTTTTAAATTCCATAGGTCACATATATACAACAGAATATTACTCAACCACAAAAAGAAAATAAATCCTCCCATTTGCAACAACATGGATGGACGTAGAAGGTATTATGCTCAGTGAAATAAGGCAGGCAGAGAAAGACAAATACCATATGATTTCACTTATTTAAAAACAAAGCAAAACAGAAAGAACAAAATAGCAGTAGACTCATAGACACCAAGAAGGGACTAGTGGTTACCAAGTGGGAAGGGCTGGGGTGGGCGGTGGGGGAAGGTGAAGGGGTTAAAGGGACACAATAATTCACAATAACAATATAAGTTGGTCACAGGTAAGGTACTTTATCATGGAGAATACAGTCAATGATTCTGTAACATCTTACTGTGTTGACAGATAATAACCACACTAAAGGGGATGAAGATTTAATAATATGGGTAACTTTTGAACCACATTGTTATATAATCCAACATAAGATTATATACCAATGACACTTTTTTATTAAGATATTATTGATATACACTCTTATGAAGGTTTCACATGAAAACACAATGTGGTTACTACATTTACCCATATTATCAAGTCCCCACTCATACCCCAATTCAGTCACTGTCCATCAGTGTAGTAAGATGCCACAGATTCACTGTTTGCCTTCTCTGGGCTACACTGTTTTCCCCGTGATTCCCCACACCATGTGTACTAAACATAATATCACACAATCCCCTTCTCCCACCCTCCCCACCCACCCTCCCACATCCCTCCCCTTTGGTAACCACTAGTTCCTTCTTGGAGTCTCTGAGTCTGCTGCTATTTTGTTCCTTCAGTTTTGCTTCACTGTTATACTCCACAAATGAGGGAAATCATTTGGCCCTTGTCTTTCTCTGCCTGGCTTATTTCACTGAGCATAATATCCTCCAGCTCCATCCATGTTGTTGCAAATGATAGGATTTGTTTCCTTCTTATGGCTGAACACTATTCTGTTGTGTATATGTACCACCTCTTCTTTATCAATTCATCTACTGATAGACACTTAGGTTGCTTCCATATCTTGGCTATTGTAAAAAGTGTTGCAATAAACATAGGGGTGCATATGTCTTTTTGAATCTGAGAAGTTGTATTCTTTGGGTAAATTCCAAGGAGTGGGATTCCCGGGTCAAATGGTATTTCTATTTTTAGTTTTTTGAGGAACCTCCATATTGCTTTCCACAATGGTTGAACTAGCTTACATTCCCACCAGCAGTGTAGGAGGGTTCCCCTTTCTCCACATCTTTGCCAGCATTTGTTGTTCTTAGTCTTTTGGATGCTGGCCATTCTTCCTTACTGGTGTGAGGTGATATCTCATTGTGGCTTTAATTTGCATTTCCCTGATGATTAGTGATGTGGAGCATCTTTTCATGTGTCTTTTGGACATCTGAATTTCTTCTTTGGAGAACTGTCTCTTCATATCCTCTGCCCATTTTTTAATTGGGTTATTTGCTTTTTGGGTGTAGAGGCGTGTAAGTTCTTTATATATTTTGGATATTAACCTCTTGTCATATATGTCATTTGCAAATATATTCTCCCATACTGTAGGATGCCTTTTAGTTCTGTTGATGGTGTCCTTTGCCGTACAGATACATTTTAGTTTGATGTAATCCCATGAGTTCATTTTTGCTTTTGTTTCCCTTGCTCGAGGAGATGCATTCAGGAAGAAGTCGCTCATGCTTATATTCAGGAGATTTTTGCCTATGTTGTCTTCTAAGAGTTTTATGGTTTCATGACTTACATTCAGGTCATGATCCATTTTGAGTTTACTTTTGGGTATGGGGTTGAACAATAATCCAGTTTCATTCTCTTGCATGTAGATGTCCAGTTTTGCCAACACCAGCTGTTGAAGAGGCTGTCATTTCACCATTGTATGTCCATGGCTCCTTTATCATATATTAATTGACCATATATGGTTGAGTTTATATCAGGGCTCTCTAGTCTGTTCCATTGGTCTGTGAGTCTGTTCTTGTGCCAGTACCAAATTGTCTTGATTACTGTGGCTTTGTAGTAAAGCTTGAAGTTGGGGAGCATAATCCCCCCAGCTTTATTCTTCCTTCTCAGGGTTGCTTTGGCTATTCAGGGTCTTTTGTGGTTCCATATGAATTTCAGAATGATTTTCTCTAGTTCATTGAAAAATGCTGTTGGTATTTTGATAGGAATTGCACTGAATCTACAGATTACTTTAGGCAGGATGGCCATTTTGACAATACTAATTCTTCCTATCCATGAGCACGGGATGTGTTTCCATTTATTGGTATCTTCTTTAATTTCTTTAATGAGTGTCTTGTAGTTTTCAGAGTATCGGTCTTTCACTTCCTTGGTTAGGTTTACTCCTAGGTATTTTATTCTTTCTGATGCAACTTTGAATGGAATTGTTTTCTTGATTTCTCTCTGCTAGGTCATTGTTAGGGTATATGAATGCCATAGATTTCTGCGCATTAATTTTGTATCCCGCAACTTTGCTGAATTCAGATATTAGATCTAGGAGTTTTGGAGTACATCCTTTAGGGTTTTTTATGTACAATATCATGTCATCTGCAAACAGGGACATTTCAACTTCTTCCCTGCCAATCTGGATGCCTTTTATTTCTTTGTGTTGTCTCATTGCAGTGGCTAGGACCTCCAGTACTATGACGAATAGAAGTGGGGAGATTGGACATCCTTTTCTTGTTCCCGATCTTAACGGAAAAGCTTTCAGCTTCTCGCTGTTAAGTATAATGTTCACTGTGGGTTTGTCATATAAAGCCTTTAAAATTATGTTGAGGTACTTGCCCTCTATACCCATTTTGTTGAGAGTTCTTATCATAAATGGATGTTGAATTTTGTCAAATGCTTTTTCAGCATCTATGGAGATGATCATGTGGTTTTTGTTCTTCTTTTTGTTGATGTGGTGGATGATGTTGATGGATTTTCGAATGTTGAACCATCCTTGCATCCCTGGAGTAAATCCTACTTGATCATGATGGATGATCCTTTTGATGTATTTTTCAATTCGGTTTGCTAATATTTTGTTGAGTCTTTTTATGTCTATGTTCATCAAGGATATTGGTCTGTAGTTTTCTTTTTTTGTGGTGTCTTTGCCCAGTTATGGTATTAGAGTGATGCTGGCCTCATAGAATGAGTTTGGAAGTATTCCCTCTTCTTCTACTCCTTGGAAAACTTTAAGGAGGATGGGTATTAGGTCTTCACTAAATGTTTGATAAAATTCAGCAGTGAAGCCATCAGGTCCAGGCATTTTGTTCTTAGGTAGGTTTTTGATTACCAGTTCAATTTTGTTGCTGGTAATTGGTCTGTTCACATTTTCTGTTTCTTTCTGGGTTATACCAATGATACTTTAATAAAAACAATTCTGTAGGACAAAAAATACCAAAAATAATGTAAAAACAAAACAAAAAACTGATTACAGACATTGCTAACATACACAATAGAATAAAGAGATAAGACATAACAATGCGCTCTTAACCAACATGAAGATGAGTACCACAATAGGAAAAACAAGTGTAAGACATGAATGGACAAGTCACCAAGAAAAAAAGAAATAACCAAAAATACAGCTTTGTTCTTGCTAAAAGGTTCAATCACACTACCAATCAGAGAAATGAATTTTTTCTAAAAGGATGTCATTTTTTGCCTACCCATTTAGAAAAATATTCTTAAATGTTGATACTCAGTATCACTGAATGTTCAGGAAAGTGCAGGTTCTTTCACATCATTGGTAGGATCATAAATTGGCAAAATCTTTTGGGTAGACAATTTGGAAATATGGCAAGTCTTAAAAATATATGTATACCCTTTCACCTAGCTATTCCAGTTTTCTGAGTATTTCCTCATGATAAATTCCTAGATATAATATTGTTTTTTTATCCAAGAATCATTTATTGTATTACAAACTGGGATCCTAATGTTCTCTAGAGAACTAGTTAAATGTAAGCCTTACAACTTAATGCTATATAATTACTCTATTATCAAATATTTAATGACATGCAAAATATTCACAATTACATAAAAAAGATAGCTCCAAAGCAGTATGTATAATTTCATGCATGTGTACCACATTTTATATACATACATGTCACTGGAAGAATATACACTGTAATCTTATATCCATTATCAGGGTTTGGTTCAGAAACAGGCAAGTCAGTTAGAGACAAAGAAGGTTTGCTGGGAAGACTTCTGGGAGCGACTGTCTCCCCAAGTAGGTAATTCTGGGTAAAGGATACAGCACTTCCTTGGACTACTGTTGAGATTTCTTTAAGTTTAAAATTGTATCAAAATTAAAACTGCCAAGGGACTCTCTTGTCCCCTCCTGGCATGAGCCGGGAGCTCTGTCCTCTTGCTTTATTTCTAAATAAAAGCCTCTGCCTTGCTCTCCTAAAAAAATAAATAAATAAAACTGCCAAAAAACTTAAACTGACTTAAATGCCAAGGACATTTATTGGCTCAATGAGAAAGCTTGTGTGTAGCCCTGACCATTACTGGCAACCATCTACAACCTCAAGAGAAACTAGCATTAGGGTGAAGCTCAATCCATGGGCTATACAGCAGAAAGCATAAAGAACCTGGGTATTGCATTAGATGGTTGAGCTGTTAAATAAAGTCAGCCTGAAGCCCACTGGTCTGGACCTCCAGCTTTTGAGCCAATGAACTTCCTTGTCATTTAAGTTAGTTTAAGCTTTTTGGAACTTTTTATTTCAAAATTATTTTAAACTTACAGAAAAGTCCCAAATATAGCCCTAAAATTTCCCAAAAGTTAACATTTTGCCTCATTTGCTTTACACACACATACACACAAAAGTACAATTATCTTTGAAACTATTTGAGAGTAAAGCTGCATACATCATGCCCATCTCTTCTCCAAATATTAAGAGTGTTTATTTTCTAAAAATAAGGACATGTCTTAAATGACCACAGCACAATTATCAAAAGCAAGAAACTTAATATTGATACAATCTAATCCATAGTTATACTCAAATTTCACCAACTGTTCCCAAAATATGTCCTATGCAGATATTTTTCCTAACTTTGGATCACCCAGTATATCTGTTGTCCTGTCTCTAGTCTCCTTTAATCTACAACAGTTCATCAGCCTTTTGGCTTTCATGATAACACTTTTGAAGAGCACAGGCCAGGTTTTTGATCTGTCCCATATTTCCCCAGGTTCTGCATACTTGGCAGGAACACCTCAGAAGTGGTACTGTGTCCCTTTCAATGGAACAGGAGTCACATGTCAGTTTGTCCCATCACTGATGGAGTTAACTTTCATCACTGTGGCTGATGGACTCTGAGGTGTCCCAATGATCCCCACCTCCCAGTGTTCATGCTGTGTGGCTCTTCCCTTTAATGTGGGCAGGGTATGTGACTTGTTTCTAACCAAGAGAATGCAGCAAAGGTTGACAGGATGTTCCTTATTACAAGTACATGATAAATTACATAAGATGTAGCTTCCACCTTGTTGGCTTGTCCTCTCCCTTGCTGGCTATGGGGAAACAGTGGCCATGGTGGGGAACCCACATGGCAAGGAACTGCAGACAGCTTCTAGGAGCTGAGGGCATCCTCCAGCCAATGGCCAGCAAAAAATGAAGCTATCAGTACTACAACGAAAAGGAACTGAATGCAGCCAATAAGCACATGAGCAGAAATGCACCTTCCCCAGTCAAGCCTCGAGATACCCAGCCCTGACTGACACCTGGATTAAAATATTATGGGACCCTGAACAGAGGACCTAGCAAAGCCATGCCCAGATTCTAACTCACAGAAACTGCAAGATAATGAATGCATGACTGTTTTAAGCTGCTAAATACATGGTAATAATTTTCTAGACAATGTTATACAGCAACAGAAAATGAATACAGTCACTTAACGTGGTTCTGCCAGATTACGCCAATGTATTTTCCACTTTGAAATCAATATGTAATTTATGGGGAGCTCCTCTGAAACTGTGTCAAGATGATAGCCCTCACCAAACTTTCACTGGCTAGTTTTAACAACCACTGATGATTCCTGCCTAGAACAATTATTACTACGGTATTTCAAAAATCTCATTCCTTCTACATGCATTAGTTGGCAATCTAGTATAAAGAACTCTCCCTTCTCCCCCATTTATTTATTCATGTATTAATTTATTTAATATAAAATATACCCATGGCTTATTTTACTCCATAACAGATTAACCCATTGTCATTATTTATTCTGATGCTCAAATATTCCCAGATTTGGCCAGTGGGAGCTTCTTCCCCGAGTCCTTTTGACAAATCCCATATTTTACTTCAAACCACAATACTGAGGTACAATTTATGTACACTAAAATTCACCTATTTAAAGTATAAAATTTAGTGATTTTTTTTTGCATTTTTATTTTGTTTTTATTTTTATTGAAGCATAGTTGACATACATTATATTGGTTTCAAGTATACAACACAGTGATTCCACAGTTTTGTACATTATTAAATGATCACTCTAACTAGTTTAGTTAATGTATACATAGACATATGTTAAAGATTGACTATATCTCTATTCTGTACTTCATCCCTATGACTAGTTTGTATTATGATTGAGATTTTGTGCCTCTTTATCCTATTCACCTATTTTACCCAACCACCCAACCTCTCCCCCATAGTAACCACCAGTCACTTCTGTGTCTGAGTCTACAATTTAGTGATTTTCAGTAAATTTTTAAAATTATGCAACCATCACCACTTAACATTACTGAGCTATAAACTTAAAAATGATTAAGACATAATCTTTATGTGTTTTTATGTTTTTTTATTGCAACAACCAAAAAAAATTTTTATCACCTTGTTTGCTAGCAAATCCAGGACAACAAAACAAATGTCCAAACAACAAACCAATAATAAGAGAAAAACTCAGAAATGTGATTTTAAATGTCTCATGCATTACTAATTACTGAAATGAGGAGACCTATATGTAATAATACAATTATCTGCAAGTTGAATTATTTCTAGGTAAGAGGGAATTAAATATGTAATAGTCCTCAAATATTTATCTGTTGAATACATATGTCAGTATCAGCATTTGTATCAGAGTAATACTAGGTGCTGTAATGAACAAACCCCTCTAGTGGTTTCCAAATTTACTCGGGTGAATGTTTATTGTGGCCAACAGAGCCCTAAATAAGGTGGCTCCTGCTACCTGTCTGACCTCATCTACCACCTCTCCCAGCCATACCAGCCCCCTTGATGTCCTTGTAACACCTGGGCACCCCCCTCACTGCAGGGACTTGACACTTGCTTTTCCTTCTGCCTAGCTTATTGCCTCCCATCATTCAGATCTCTGCTCAAATGTCACCTGGTAGACTTTCAGTTATAATATAACATCCTCTCTTCTCTGTTCTCCCTACCCATGCCCAGTTATGCTCTAACCCTTGCCCTCCTTTAATTTTCTTCATAGCTCTTAATACCTCATTTATTTATCTATCTATAAATATGTAAATCCATGTAAGCAGAGGTTTTTGTCCATTTTGTCCATTGTTATACCCCCAATGCATAGAACAGTATCTGGCACAGAGAGGTGCCTTCTTTGTAGAAAGAAGGAAAAGGAGAGGGAGGGGAGCAGAGGAGTGTCAAGGTGCCTACTAACTCAGGGCTACTCTCTGGTCTAGCTTGTTTCCAGTGGCACTCACCTTACTAAAACCAGTAAATTATATTCTCCCTTTAATTACCTGAATTTTTACAATTAAAAATGTGAATGTTCCCTTTTATTAGTACTATACACATAATTAAAAAGCTAATTTACTCTCATAACTGGTGGATAATGGAATAAAAGATAATTCTTTTAGGATATGCAACATGCTTTTTACTTAGCTCAAGGTAAACAAATTTCTAAAAGTATTTCAATTAACTGAGGAGTCATCTGATATAAGAACAGCACTGAATCTGACAGCTTTGTTACTATACTTGTTTAACTGTGACTCATGAACTGGTTTGTGCAAAAGCAAAATTTCCTGGTTTCTAAATGCTTGAGTAACTTGTGACAATCACAAGGTCCTGTTTCTCAAAAATGGATTATGCTAATTCAACAATATTCGTGGAAAGGCCTTAAAAGAAATAGCCGTTCATCTTTTTAGAATGACCTGTATCTGCTAACTTTCCTTTACATCTTATATTTTTTTTCTGTGAAGTCACCTTCAACAGATATTTTCAACCCTATTTTGATTTTCTCGCCTAGCTGAAAATTAAAATCCCTAAGGAGACTGAATTTTATGGGAATCAACTAACTATAATTCTTGAATTGTAGCCAGGCCTCTAAGGCAATAAGCATGGTTCTTTGCTTCCCCGTCCTTCATCTAGCTTAGGCTTGGGACTGGGCCTGTTCAGGTATGGATGGCAGAGTGAAGCAGACTGCTATAGAGTCACACATGACTAGTAAGAAAGCAAAATGTATGTTTAGAGTTTTAGTTTTTCCACCTCCCAGTATTCCTCTCTAGGCCTGTGGCCTGTCCTCCCCAACTCTTGAAATCTGTGGGTAAAATTGTAATATTTCCAGAATATCTCACCTGGCTTTAGTATATATGCATCATTCCTCAGGGGTGGAGAGTAGTTCATCTCCATACGAATGGGTAATTACCTGGGCAACTGAGGGCTTATCTATACCTGAGAGGTTAAGGGGAGGGCCTTGCTTGCTTGCTTCTGTCAGAGCAGGAAAGAGAGAAGGCCCCAGACTGCAGTTTGTAAGCAATAAACGGATTTTAAACTTTATTTCTCCCTTTGACTGATTTTGGTTTTTAGAGGTATTTTTGCCCGGGATTTCCTTTCCCCGGACTTACAAAATCCTTCCGTTGCCCTTCACAACTCACGGTTCAGTTCTCCGTATCTTCAACTTCTCTGAATGTCCCCTTCACCTTCTTGCTCTAACCTAATCTGAATCTCCCCGTAGGGCAATGTTGTTCCTGGTGTTCTTTCTGCAATAATTCTCAAGTCACTGGGCCTGGAACTGGGGAAGATACCCTCTTCGATTTTCACTGATCCTTCCTCACCATCCTCCCTCCCTTGTCCTTAAAGCTCTCCAGTGTTGGCTCCTACATCACCAGACCACACACCTGCTATCCCTCCTAGGGCTATCATTTTTACACTCCAGCTCTCCTCAGCTCTCCTCACTCATGGCTCCATGATTTTAGCTGCTAGCATCCTGTCACTCTCCTCTCTTACTTCTTGGTGATGTTAATATGACTCTTCCAACACCCTGGCCTCTCACTTGGGTGAAGTCCTTCACTATACTGATCATTCCTCCACCCAACCTTGGTCACTCATGGCCATGGCAATACCTCAGAGCTCCTCATTACCAATGACTGCAACTTCCCATCACCTCAATTTCGAGGGTCCCTCTCTTTGACAGCTCATTCCCTCTAGTATCTGACTCTAAGATTTCAACCCCACCCAAATCTACAATCCATTGATCTTAGTTCTTCTCACTCTTCCCCTCCTCCCATGTTCTAACTTTTCCTTATTCAGCAGATTAAATTCCAAGGTCAAACATTACAATCACAAATCTCTCTCCACTTGGCCACTGGGGAACTATTCAGTATACTTGAGAATATGCATCTACTCTTTACTAGCCTTCAGCCAAGACTCTTCACTTTCTGCTCCTGACTCCCCACTGAGCCTCAGGGTTTTTAAAGATAATTGAGGACTAAAACTTTCTGATTCCTTCAAATTTCTAATTTATTAAACATTTCTATTCTTTCTTTTCCCTACTCTTTCAACCAAATGTGACTACAGAGTACTTAAAGTGGCTAGCACAAACTGAGAATTGTTGAATAATACATACCAGATTTGCAAGACTTAGTATGAAAAATATATAATCATTAATTTTCATATTGATTACATGTCGATATAATGATGTTTTATATATACTGGGTTAGATAAAATATGAATTTTTATTTCATCTTTTTTTTTAAGTGGCTATTAGAAATTTCAAAATTGTATGTGGCTTCTGTTAGGCAGGAAAATAGATATGAGTGGGGTGGAAAGAGAATAAGGTCAGTAAAGCCCAATAAAAAAGACTTAACCAGTTAAAACCAGAAAGCCAGAAAAGACTGAGTTAATGTTAATCAGGTAAAGCTCAAAAGATCAGGAGCAACTTGGCACTGAATGTTTGAATATTCCCCAGAAAGAAAAAAATATCTGAGCACGGCCCATGTCTTCACTGAGTCAACTAGATCATGCCATTGTAAGATTTACTCTAGCCTGCTAAAAGGCCCGCCTATAAACAGCATAATAAAGACAGGAAGATTCTATCTTAAAGCTAAAATTGCATTTTAAAAAACCCAAGAAGTTAAGAAGTAAGATTCTTAACATACCCTCTAGCAAACAGACAATAACTCAGCCCACCTGAGGAAGGTCTTGACTGATACGCTCCCACACCATGAAGCTGCTATCCTGGGAGGGAACCATAGTGTAAATTTCTTGTGTAAGATAATTTTGCAGAACTACCTGGAAGACTAAGAAGAAACTTAATGTCTCATCAAAGATACTTGAGACCACTTAACAAGTCCTCACCCCCAGCCCTTTGTCATTCCTGAAAAATCCTTAGAAGGGAGCACCCACAACGTTTCAGTGCACAACTCTCTCTGGGGGTTGCCCACACTTTCTAAGTGCATAACCTTTTAACTTTAAACTTTCTCTTTTCAACCTTTTCAAGGTGCCTCTCCTCCTTGAAATCTCCTGCTGCACTTTTTCTCTAAGTAACTTTAAATATAACTTTTACTCTGCTTCACTACTGTGTCTCTGCCTTTCAATTCTTTGTTGCAACGGGGACAAGAACCGAGGAAAATACACAATGCCTCTCCCCTAACAGCATCCATTATATTTCTATTGGAGAGCACAGCTCTAAACCAGTTTTAAAAAGAAAGGCTCCTTCCTTCCTGGAAGATATTCTTCCCTCGGGTTTTGTCTTACTAACAGGAGGTGGGAACAGAACATGCAAAAATAGAAACTAAATAAAATCTCTGTAATGCTTTAAAATTAACTTCTTGATCTGCACACGAAATTGAAAATTTTAAGGTAACATTTTTCAAAGACATATATAAAGTACAAAATGCAACATTATCACTATCTGTAAAAATTCATCAAGCTATAACTTAACGGTACTTGTGTACCTTTCTCAATGTCCTATACTTCGATAAAATATTTAAAATTGTTATCACAAATTAATTTTATCCACACAAAATGATTTGTTTAAGAGTCTTGCTTATGCTTTTTTCCTAAAATGTTAAAGGAGTGAAATAAAAGCATCCTCCTTTCACTTCCTGTCTTTAGAAGTCAGAGTTCAGTGACAAATCATTTAAATACTACTCCTTCTCATAGGAAGCTCCTTAGCAACCTTTTACAGCTTGTCAAGGGTTGCAGAATTCTCCCAATCTCTCATTCTTAAAAGGGCCAGTGTCCCTTCCAGGACAAAGAAATTTAAAACAGAAAACTTAACAAGCTCTTTAGACAGATATTTTAAGGAATTTCCAAAATCTCCTTCAATTCTTTTGCCAGCTCTTTTCCACTAAGCATTCTGCTCTCCTCCCTTCCTCCCAAGGTAAAGTCAGACCTGGTATTGAAGGCCTCTGTAAAAACAACAGTCATTTATAATGGTACCTGGAAGTCATTATTAAAGACCATACTTATTGGCCCATACCATGGGACCATAGGCCCATTTCACAAATATTGGTTGCTGATTACTTTGTAACTAATTTATTAAATCTTTCTTGTGCAAGCTACAAAACAAGAATAGAATAATATTTTTTTTAATTAACCTCAAAAGAAAGTATCAAATAATGCTAATGATGATGGCATTGGTCCTTTTTATTACCTTGGTATTATTAACTACCTAATTTTATTAACTGTGCAGAAGGAAAAAATTTAGTTCTGTGTTTAATAAACCAAAATTTATATAAGTAACAGTTTAAGGAAATAGGTACTACTGCCTCTAGAGTAAAGAAAGAATATTTGTGTCCAAAGCAAATAACAAATTAGGGCCACAGTTGTTTGTTTTATGCCATAACCAGAAAGGTATCATTTTCTCCTGTATTTTCTTTCTGGGCTAGACAGTGAAATACTGGGGCAGCCACAGGAAAAAAGTTAGAGAGCTCACTTCACACCAAAAAAACAGTTAAGACAATCAACATAACCACCATGCAAAATGAAAAGGCTGCACTGCATTGTCTTTTTAATATGATTTCAATTTCTTATAAAATAGAATGGAAAAAGATGCATTGCCCTATTCCCAACCATCTACTCACATACACATACCTGCTTCTCTCCCTTTCCCCTACCCAACGAGAGTTTTGCTTTTGCCAGCTCAATTTCTAAGTTTTTCAAGGTTTAGAACGGAAACAATGAAAAGAAAGACACAGTATCAATGTAAAGGAAAGGAGAAAAGGAAGTGAGAAAGGAAAAGGACATCCATGACCTGATTTGGGCTCTCATCTGGAGTGGAGAATCTAGGTATTAGCCGAAATGACAAGAACAAGGGCAGAGAGAAGAAAGGATGATAGACAGTCTGAGCTCCAGGGAAAGTGGGGTTAGGTGGTTTTCTTTGAGGGTGAGTATTAAGTGGAGGGTTCCAGAGTAGATACAAGGGAGGGTGGAGTTGAAGAATTTTAAAAGGGAACTTTATAATTTTATTAAGTGTTGGTATAACCCATAAAATGCAGCCACTACAAGATCCCCTGAGTGATACATTTTAAATACTTTGGACTGCTACACTGTGCTAATTTGCAACTCTGTAGGCAGTGCTTGATCTTCACATGAAACACTGACCAAGTGTTTTGAGTTCAAACGCCATGGAAAGAAGAGAGTAAAACCAGGTAAGGAGTGGCTTGATCAAACAAGCTCAGGTTCTGGTCTCTTATTATTTATGTGCTGTTTTTTGTTAAGATGACTAATAAAGTAATATTTCTTTTTGTTTTTGTTTGTAAAGGCAATGCTTTAGCAATATGAAATTTCTTGAGGATAGCACTGTGTCCTCTATGCCTAGAAAGGAGTTGGTAAATGGCAAGTGCTCATTAAATGATGGCCAAAATTAAGAAAAGTTTTTACAAAACATAATAATTCCTCCTGCCTTTTACAACTCTTCACTTTAGGATTTTTTTCTATTTTTCCATGGGAATTTCTCCCCAGATAATAAATACAACTACAAAGCAAGGTGCTTATTAATTATCAGATGTGAAGGTCACAATTATAAAAATGTCAGTGAGTTTTCTGTTGCTAAAAAAAAAGTTGTCAGATAAAACATGTACGAATAAAAATATGAAAGTTCAACAATAAGTTCAGTCATCAACTCCTACTTTGAAAGCCATCTATACCTTTTAACTTTATATTCTATAAAGTACTCTTGCAATAAAGTTGATATTCTAAATAGAAAATAATTTTTAGGGGAAACAGAAAAAACAGCTACAAATTCAGTTACAATGGACCAAACTAAGTTTGTTTCAACACAAAAAAAAATTATATTTCCTCTTGAATTATAAATTATATAAACATTCTCTCAAAAAGCCTTTTGTTTAACATTCAAATATCTAAAATATTCCCTCATAAAAAAGCTTTGAAATAAATTATTTAAATAGTTTGAAGGATTTTACTTCACCCTTCAACTCTGAGTTCCATAAAAACAATTTTTAAAATGAAACAGCAAGAAAATGAAATAAAAGGCATCCAAATTGAAAATCAAGTAAAGCTATCTCTATTCACAAATGAAATGATCTTGCATATAGAAAATTCTAGAAAACCTACTAAAAGACTAATAAAACTAATATATGTGTTCAGCAAGGTTCTGAGACAAGATTATAATACAGAAATTAATTGTACTTCTAAATACTTGCAATAAACAATCCAAAAATGAAAATACAGAAACAATTCCACTTATAATAGCATCAAAAAGAATACTTAAGAGTAAATTTAACAAAAGAAATATAAAACACTCTGAAAAATATTAAACACTTTTGAAAGTTTTTTAATAATCTAAATAAATAGGAAGAAATCCTGTGTTCATGGGTTGGAAGGCTTAGCAAGCACTATTAAGATAACAATACTACCCAAAGCCATCTATAGATTCAACGCAATCCCTATCAGAATCTCAGCTAGATTCTTTGCAGAACTGAGAAACTAATTCTGAAACTCATATGAAAATGCAAAGGACCAAGAAGAGCCAAAATAATCTTGAAAAAGAACCAAGTTTGGGGACTCACACTTCTGGATTTCAAAATTTATTACAAAGAAATGGCGAACAATTAAGACATCATGGCACTGGCATGACAGAATAGAATTAAGAGTCCTGAAATAAACCATACAGCTATGGTCAACTGATTTTTGACAAGGGTGCCAAGGCCATTCAAAGGGGGAAAAAAATGTCTCTTCAGGAAATGTGGTGGGATAACCAGATAACAATATGCAAAAGAATGATGTACCCTTACTTATTTCATACCATATACAAAAATTGAAAATGTATCAAAGACCATTAGTATAAAACCAGAAGTATAAAACTTGTTGAAAAAAACACAGAGGTAAATGTTTTGGCACTTGGATTTGGCAAATGGATTCTTAGAACACCAAAACAACAAGCAACAAAAGAAAAAATAGATACGTTGGGCTTTATCAGAATTAAACACTTTTGTGCCTGAAAAGATACCATCAAGAAAATGAAAAGAAAACCCAGAAAGGGAGAAAATATTTGCAAAATCATGTAGCTGATAAGGGACTTGTATCTAGACTATATTAAGAACTATTACAGCTCAGTAATAAAAACATAAATAACCAAATTTAAAAATGGGCAAAGGATCCAAATGGATGTCTCTACAAATAGATGTACAAATGGCCAATAAGAAAATGAAAACATGCTCAGTATCATTAATCATCAGAGAAATGCTAATCAAAGCCACATGAGATGCCATTTCACAACCCACCAGAAGGGCTAGGAAAAAAAAGTCAGATAGTAACATGTTGGCAAGGAAGTGCAGAAATCAAAACTTTCATACACCAGGGGGGAGGGGGGGGTATATCAAATGATGGAGCCACTTTGGTAAACAGTTTGGCAGTTCCTCGAAAATTAAAACATGGACTTACCAGTTGACCAATAATTCCACTCCTAGGTATATATCCAACAGAAATGAAAGCTAATGTCCACACAAACCCTTGTACAGGAATGTTTATAGGAGTATTATTTGTAATGGCATTCATAATGACTCAAATGTCCATCAACTATGGAAGATGTAAGCAAAATTTGGTTTATCCATATAGTTGAATAATCAGCAATAAAAAAGAATGAAGTACTGAAACATGCTATAACATGGATGAACTCTGAAAACTTTATGCTAAGTTAAAGTCAGTCAGGTACAAAAGACCACGTATTATATGATTCACTTACATGGAATGTCCAGAATAGGTAAACCTACAGAAACAGAAAGTAAATTAGTGACTGATTGGGGTGCAGGTCAGAGAATGAGGGCATGGGGGATGACAGCTAAAGGGCTTCTTTTAGAGCTAACAAAAATGTTCTAAAAGTGACTATGATGAATGTTGCATAATCCTGTTAATATAACAAAATCCAATGAACCACACACTTTAAAAGGTTTACTTGTAATGGTTTGTAAATTTTATTTTGACAAAGGTCTCACAAAAATTAAGAAACACCATGACCAAAAGAAATCAGATAATGATCAGAACACCAAGTAGATTACCTAATTTTACTGGTAATGGGGTTTTTATTTGATATCTGTCAAATACACTAATATCTCTACCAATTGAGGGAAGATGTCAGAGACACCATAATGAACAGCAGAAGCCCTCTTAATCAGCCTCTATCTAGCTGACTTGCCCACCTCACACTCCCATCTGTCTACAGATTGTACTGACTGATCTCCATGGCTTCTTCTAGCCATGAGTCAGCAAGCTAGTCTTTAGGTCACCAGTGCATTTCTGTTCCTACCAGGTGGGCAATATGCTTGCCACTTGTTGGTAGGGTTTGTCCCCAGACCTATGTATGCAAATATACTTACGTGATTACAATAACAATTTAATTAAATGATACAAATACTGATGAAATACGAACATATAAATACCACCTCCCCCCAAATATAAGCAAGCAGCAAATAAAGAATACATATCAAAGGAAGAATGATCCTAGGAAATACAAGAAAATGGAGAAAAGAGAAACTGCACTCATGTCTGCTCTTTAATAAAGCCTGTTAAGAACTGGTACCACCTTGCCCTCTCTATGTTTCCTACAACTCTCCCTCACATTCTCTATACTTCAGGTACCCTGATGTTCTGTCAGTTTCAAAAACAGCTTGTTCTCTCCAGGGTCCTCACTATGGTGTCTGCCTAGAAAGTTTAACCCTAAACCCTTTCCCTCAGCCTGGCTAACTCCTTAAAGCCAAGTTTGTCTCTTATGCAAAGATGCATGTCTCTTTAAGAGTAACACATAAGAGATGATCAATGAATAAGTCAACTTTATTATGTAAATATAGGAAGAGATGTCTGAGAGAATATTCCACACAGTCATTATCACTAGATGGTAGAATATAAAGTAATGCTTACTTTCTTCTCCTTATAGTTCAGTGATATTTCAATTTTTACAACAAATATACATCACTTATACAAATGAATAAAGACACTTTGAAAAAGGCAATAAAAATCTAGCCCCTCCCACTTTGATCCTGTCAGCACTATATCTCTGCTGAAAAACTTAGCTTAATTTTATTAAAAATAATAAATTTTAAACTTTTCACTAAAGCAGATTTATATGGCACCCTGATAAAGCAAATTATTAAGAAAACTTTCTACCTATTATCAAAGTACTTAATGATGCTTAAATTACCTGTAGGGTAAACTTTCTGCTCCTTCAAGAATACAATGTTTACTCCCAGATAATTTTTGTTATTCTGAAATCTTTGCCAGATGTACATATATAACTGTTATTGGTCTTCAAATACAGTAAGAACTATACAAAGGAACACTGCCTGTAAAAATTTTATATCTTATGGTCAAACATGTCCCCTGTATTTAAGACATCTATCTAATACAAAAAAGCTATTTTGGTAATAAATGTTATCTTAGAGAAAGAGAAGAGAAGGGAGGAAGAGGTGAAGTAAAAAGGGGAGGGAGGGAAGGAGGGAGAAATGAATTTCAAGTGTGCCAAATAATATCACAGTGCACCAGACTACATCTCATGATACATGAAATCTAAGTGGAGATTATCTATTTATCACACCATTTCATTTCTCACTACCAACCTCTACTAATATTGACACTTAGAAGTGGCAGTTCAAATATAGACACAATTTACTCGGAGGATACACAATCAATGTCGATCAAAGAGCCATGCAAATCAGTCATGTTTGTGGTCTTTAATCCAAAAAGACAGGAAGTAGAATGTAAGCATCCTTTTCAGCCTCTGACCAAAGAGAAAATGCTGCTATTACCAGCAGCTAATGGAGCTTATTCTTCCAGTCCTTTTACAGAACACATATCACTTTAACTTCTTGTCATGCAATTTCATTTATAAATCCTTAAGGTGAGGTTAAGATCAGAGATAGCCTTCTGCTGAAAGAGTAGATAGAAAAGCAATTGCTTTTTTGTTTCTGCTAGAAGATTTAGTTTCGTAACAAACACTGTTTTCACAATCATATAAGTTCATAATGCAGTCTAAGTTATGCACAAGTATTTTCATAAAAATATTACATTCTTCTTTCACATTAGTTATCTGAGTTACTTTTGAGATTAACTAAGGGCTATCACATGTCAATTAAAAGAGACATTATTCATCCAATTATTATCATGATGCATGAGCCAGAGATGAAATCAAAATACAGTGGACTAATTTAGCTAAAGACAAAATGGTATTTTTAAATGTTATACTCTGTATTAAAGCAGCAAACTCCCACATTCTACCTTTGACATCTCATTTCATGCTATTCAAGAAACAGAAAATTTTTGTATAGTCCAATTGTGTCAAAAACTCTATATAATCACAATGGCATAAGTCCAAGATACTAACTCTGATATATTTCTTGGCTCATTCTCAAGATCTTTGGGTTCCTCTACAAAGCAGACTAATTCTAGGTCTGACTTCCCAGGAGGTTTAAATATATAGAACAGTTTTTGAGTTGTTTTGAGTAATTTTAAATCAAACTACTTCACAAATTGCTATAGTACAGAACTATATTCATCTAACCAATGGTGCTGGAAGGTTCATGGATTGCGTTTGCTCCTAAGCACAAGTTTACATGTAGCAAGAACACATTCCCTGGCTAAATAATGCCAGGAATTGAAGTAGTCACAGGAAGAGGCATATACAGAATAGGAAGCCATTCCACTCTCCCAAATGGGTAAATTAATTATCAGCATTATGCAGATTTACACTGCAAATAAAGGCTGGAAAAGACAAACAAATGGTGAAGAGAAGTGGTTCTGCAATATTCTGGCTATACAGCCTTGGGCAAATTCCTTAATCTCTAATATTTTAGCTCTTATTTCTAAAATGCAAATAATAATAGTATCTACTTCACAAGTTTGTTATAAGGATTAAATTAGTTAATGTCTATACCATTACTTCACATTAGTAAGCTTGAAAGTATTTTTTAAAAGATGCACGTGGAAATGAAACAAAGTATCTATGTGCAGTATATATGAACTTTGTTTCTAAGATGTGGACATGAATCTTCTAAAAGTTTCCCTCAGTAAAGCTTAAATTTTTCTGCTGTGCTACAAACTAGGTCTGTCAAGACTTAAAGTATTGACACAAGCTAATTTAACTTTGTATACGATGCTTTCACCTACTCCACTTAAAATATAGCTAATCCACCAAGGAAACAACAGAATTGTTCCAGTTATCATTTAACTTTCTTTCCTGCTAAAGGGAAAGGGCGTCTGAGTGCTTCATAACTAGTAGTGGTTAATAGAAGATAGGAATGTGATGAAATCTGGGAAGCTAAAAACAATGACAAGGCCTGTGGGTAAAGTGGGGTTCCTATGGCCAGGATCCTCGCTGAACTTAAACCACCTGATGATGTGACTGGCCTGTTGCTATTTTGCCGCTTCCATACCTTTAGGCAATAAGCCATTATTGTGTTAATATAAAGAGTTCCGCCCAGTGCTCTGCGCAGGACAGGGTGGCGGGGCTGCAAGGCTGTAGGAGAGCGGAGCGGAGGCTGGAGTGGTGGCAGCGCTGAGGGACTGACCTGCCACCTGGAAATAAAGTTGGGTATAACCTTTTCACCCCAAGAACCCTTTGCTGTAAATTTCTTTGGTCACAGGGAATCTATAGCGAACTTGCCTGGAGCTGAAACTCATTTGCAAGACAAGGCCTTAATTAAAATACTTGAAAATTCAAAGCCTTTATGTCTAAGTATTTTCAAGTACTTAGCAAGTTTCTTCATATATAAGAGTATAACCCACGAAACTATTTAAAGAAGGGAAAAACTTGTAAAATGGGGATGAAAGCTCCCCCTACACTGTGGATCAGAACTGCTTCCTTGGTAGGAAAGTGCCCACCAGCCTAGTCAGTTACCCAGAAGTTTGTAAGTTACCAGTCTGAGTTGTGAGCCTGTGGGTAAAATTGTAATATTTCCAGAAGATCTCACCTGGCTTTGGTACATTTGCATATCAATAGGCAGTCAGAGGTGGAAAGAAGTATGGCTTTAGTGCATTTGCATCATTCCTCAGGGGTGGAGAGAAGTTCACCTCCATATCCATGGGCAACCTGGGCAACTGGAGGACTTATCTGTACCTGAGAGGTGAGGGGAAGGGCCGGTTTTGCTTCTGCTGGAGCAGGAAAGAGAGTAGGCCCCGGACTGCAGTTTGTAAGCAATAAATGAATTTTAAACTTTATTTTTCCTTTTGAGTGATTTTGGTTTTAGAGGTATTTTGCCCTGGGATTTTTCTCTCCCAGGCCTTACAGAGCCCCTCCTAGGGAGAAGGAGCGTGGGTGGCACAATGTTTGTTATGTGTCCTTCTCAAAACAAAAGGGACCAAATACAGATCAGTGGTTGCCAGGGGCTGTGGGGAAGGGAGGGAGTGAGTACCAAGGAGCACAGAAGAATTCTGGAGGTGATTAAAATTGACTGTGAGTATAGTTACACAACTGAATGTGTTTTCAAAACTGTAAGAACTGTAACTACAAAAGCTATATTTTACTGTATACAAATTATATCTTATAAAAATAAAAAAGATATAGGAAAAAATTAAATTGCCTATTAAAGTAAAAAATTGTACATGTCTTTTAAAATTATTCCACTAAAAAATTATTCCAAATAGTGAAAAATAAGGTAAAAAACCTGGTTTTTAAGAAACATTATGCTAAACGAGGTACAAGATCACCTTTAAAAGTTGATCAAATGCCTATGCATGGCCTCCTTGCTATCCCTAAATTCAAAACTGTTTTTTATGAATACAGGAAGAGTATTAAAAAGAGGATTATAAATAAACTAGAAAATAATTCATTATTTTTATGTACTACAAAAACTATTAAAATAAAAAGCCGAACACTTAAAAGCTATGTATTTCAACTGTATGTCCTGAGGTGGGTCCTGAAGCCCCAGAAAGATAAAGGGCTCTGTATTCTCCAGCAGTCACCCTGAGGCTCCTAATGGATCTACGAGCCTTGCTTAAGAAGTATGGTTTTCTTTCTTTCTCCTTCCCAGGAAACCATATACCTCCAACTTAGACTAATAATAAACTTACATTCATTAAGCCAGGCTTTATGCCAGATGCTCTATTCACAACAACTCATCCTTAGATAAGGAAGCTGAGGCTGAGAAGTGAAAAGGGAAGGGCAGAGCTGGGAGCTAGAGCCCAAGCATGAGCCTGCATCACAACATGGACCAAGTGACATGTCATTTCCGGATCCAGAAACTTTCACATATCTGCTGATCTACACAGCTTGTGAGCAGCCTTTCCTTCTCTTGGTCTGGACTAAATGTCATCAAGAGCATGATGGGACTTAAAAGCTTAACAGTTAAAAAACTTAGAGAAGGAACTGGGAATCTCTTCTCAATAGAAAAACAATTCAAAGGTGAAAAGAAGCTCTAGTAATCACCTTTCTGATCCAGTATAACTTATCAGAAATGACCTTACCTTCTCATTGACAAAAAAAAGACTGGCTCACATCCATATTATCAAGGATTCCCTGGACTTCCCATTGCCAAGCTCAGGACTCTGATTTTACCCCTCTCAGCCAATTCTGCTTCTCATGAAGAAGAACCTCAGCTATCCACAAACAAGTCCAACAGCTCTCAACCTTTTTGGTTTTAAGACACTTTAATACTCTAAAAAGTTACTGAAAGGTCCAAATTTATGCAAGCTATAATCTATCAACATTTACTGTACCAGAAATTAAAATTGAGAAATGTTTAATCAAGTCATTTAAATTAAACCATAAAAATATTAAACATGTTAATATGAGCAACATTTTTATGGGAAAAAACTCTACTTTAAAAAAGACTAATGAGAAGGGTGGTATTGTTTTACATTTTTGTACAACTCTTGAAGGTCATGCTTAATAAAAGTTGGCTAGCTCATATCTGCTTCTGCAGTCATTCTGGCATGACAGCCACACTTAGCGGTCATGAAAACCCCATTGTGTGATCTTGAGAGAATGAAAGGAAAAGAGTAAATAATGCCTTGTGTATTACCTTTAACAATAGTTTGACCTTGAAAAGGAGTAAAGAACCTCCCAGAGCCCTCCCACTGCCCTTGAAGAACCACTGTTCTCATCAAGCCATCTTTTGAACATAGTCACAAGTCTGGTTTCAGCAGGTATCTACTAACTTGGAGTTCAGTCTCTTGGCTCCTTTACCACCTTTACCACCACCACCACCACCACCACATGTACTCTCTCCCTTTCCTCTTTGAAATGAAACCAAACAAAACTTCCTACTTAAATCGTCTCTTCCTTAAGTCACCAAACTTCTTGAAAAAGTAGTTTCCATTGTCTCTACTGCCCCTCCTTTTTATTATTTTAATTACCAAAGTAACACATGGGGACATTTTAATTTTTTTTAATCCAAACAATATAGAAAAATCATCGTCCAAAATTCCAATCTTCCCCAGATTTCACAACCACTGTTATCCCTAGAAAATACCCCAAACCTAGTTAGTAAACTAAATATCAGATTGATCTTTCCCTCTTCAAATAGTTTTAAAAAAAAGTTCTGTGAGTTCTGTTTAGCTTCCAATTCTTTTGGTGACCTAAGCTGTGGATCAAAAGATAGGGGGCTACCACAAATTAAGACATAAAATGAAGTGATGCTCCTATACAAATAAGTACTAAACCCAAAATGTTAAAACCAAATTAATGTCATGGTAATACAATATAAGAAGACAGAATAATGAGACTTATGACTGTGTCTTGTACGTAAAATCCTCATATTTTATCGCCTAAATATGGATCAATGTTGACTGTATGTGTATCACCTTGATACATAAGAGTGTCTATAGGGCTTGTAAAACATTTTCACATAATTCTCTCTTTAAATTTTCACAACCCATTAGGTCAATATGGATTATCACTAACATTTTATGGGTAAAGAAGCCAAAATTCTTAGAGAAAAATTACTTGCTCAAAATTACATAGCTAAAAAGATGCACACCAAAAACCATACACAGAACTTATATATTCTAACTCAAATAAAATCCTACTCCTTTATGTCATACTGAACATCAAAATTTCTCACAATATACAAAATATTAAGTTCTTTCCTAATTTTTGAACTAATTTGGAAAAAAACCTCTACTTCCAAAGATGAGTAAAAAATACAAAATGAACTGTACAACTTCTGAATGCAAAAAAGAATTAATTTTTGCATCTTTATTATACAATTTAATCCCTTAGGAAGCTTGCATTTTACTTAAAATAAGTTAGAATTTACTAAAACCTACATCAACATGTAGATGTATTATAAAATTAGAATAACTTCTTAATAAATCCTTTATTTAAGCACTGCCATTAACAAAAAACTTAAGACTCCTAATGCAAGCATGATGCCACAGCTCCTGGAAAGAACACCACGTATACATAATTCCTGAGTGTTGCACCTGTATTTTAGTGTTAACCTTGAAATATCTGCAAGGAACACTAGCATCACATGGAAATTCTTTAAATTTTACAATCAGAATTTTGAATTAAATTACTTAAACTATTTAAAAGTGATAAAGCTACTTATACATATAACAAAGCATCTAATTCATTATTAACCTTATTCCAATTCCCTACTTTTTCTTATACAAAGGCAGCTCCACAGGAGTCCAACATATTTATATTTCTTTATTACAACACATTAGATTGGAATATGAAAGAAAAAACTGAACTACTTATTAAGGGCTATGAATTTTAGCTAACTCAATTTCACAAATAACAACAGGAAAAATTTTAATTATGAGTAAGCTAATCTTTATAACACACCCTGACAATTTAAAAATAGGATAACTGATTATTCTTCACACTTTACTCTTCCTAATATAAAAGATATATATCTGCTCTCCATATATCCTTATCAGAAGACCAAAACTGGGATTGAAGGATTAAAGGTGGCTGAATAGGAAAGCAAGACAGAAATCTCCTCGCAAAAATACAGCAAATAAAACTAGACCTGAAAATTACCTGAAGACTGCAGAACAGACCCCTAAGAAGAGAAGGACAACACAGAAAAGGGTGAAGTGGCAAAGCCAAGATCAAGCGGGACCCAAGCCCTCCCCCAACCCCAGCCTACAGGTGGGAGAAACAGGAACAGAGCAGGGAGGTGGTAGGAGCCCAGGAGCACTGCACACCTGGCCCTGGAGATCTCCTCTCAGGAGCCCACATTATACTGGGTTCTGGTGATTATTTAGTCTGGACACTAGGGGCAGGTGGAAAACTCTGGGAAGCAGAGACTCCACCCAGTGTTGAGGGCAGGCATGCTCCGCCAGTCCCAAGACCCAAAGCAGAGGTGGCAGTTTGAATGACTTGCCAGCAGTGAGAGGGTTACTGGAGTGGAGGAGGGTTGGACAGAACTTTCTCCTCAGGAGAAAGGGCAGGTGGAGGATACCTCCTCGGCCTAACAGATCAGGAACTCTTGGGAGCCCCAGACACTCCATATCTCTTGCTGGTAATGCAGCTTTAAGGATCCTCTCTGAGTGTGCTGCCTATAGACAACCCACTTGGCCCGGTGGCAGAATCAGACTTTGCGGCCTGGCAGGCAGAGGGAGACTCTCCCAGCTTTCTCGGCTCCATTTCAGCCCAACCAGGGAAGTGCCTGGAGAAGCCAGCCCCTAGAGCTCCTTCCTCCCTGAGGGTGTCCTAACCTGGTGCTCTGTGACCACCCAGAGCACACCAGTCCACCCACCCCATTAACCCTGAAGCCCCACCACTGCTGAGGGCGGCCCCACCCACAGTGAGCTCAACAGAGATTCCTGAGCTTATCACAAAGTCAGCAAGCTCAAACAAACTACCTGCCCAGACTTACACCACTATAGAAGCCAGACAGAAAGGCACCCCACCAAAAACTGGGGCTCCCACAAAACAGAACCAGGCACTAGAAAATAAAGAATCTTGAGTTTCTGGGCACCATAGCACAGCTTCTCCATAAAGCTATTATTCTTTAGAGCAGGAAGCATAGCAGACACTTTTGATACAAAGGAAGAAACATAGAATCCCTGACAAAATGAGCAGACAGAGGAATCTGATCAAAATAAAACTACAAGACAGAACCCCAGAAAGAGGGCTAAATGAAACAGAGATCAGATCATTCTTGATAAAGATTTCAAAATAAAAGTCATAAACATGCTCACAGACTTACATAAAAGTAATCAAGATCTCAGAGAAGACTTCAACAAAGGGATAGAAAACCTGAAAAAGAGCCACTGAGAGCTAAAGAATACAGTATCTGAAATGAAACACACAATGGAGGAATTTAAAAGTAGACTAGATCATGTAGAGGAGACGTTAAATGAAATAGAAATTAGAGAAAAGGAAAACAAAAAAGCTGAGGAACAGAGAGAAAAAAGGATATCTAAGAATGAATGAATAAGAGAGCTATGTCACGAATCCAAATGAAACAATATTCACATAACAGGGTGTAAGCCTGGGGAGAGGAATTCCCACAGCAAAATACCTCTAAAAACCTAAATCAGTCAAAGGGAGAAATAAAGTTTAAAACCCATTTATTGCTTACAAACTGCAGTCCAGGGCTGACTTTCTCCTCTGCTCAAGAAGAAGCAAGCAAGCAAGCCAGCCCCTCCCTTTAAACTCTCAGGTTCAGACACACTCTTGGTTATGACCCATTGATATGGAGACGAACTCCTCTCCACCCCTGAGGATATGCAAATGAACTAAAGCCAAGGGAGATATTCTGGAAATGTTACAATTTTACCCACACAGGGTTACCAGAAGAGAAAGAAAAGGGATAGAAAGTTTCTTTAAGAAAATAATTGTTGAAAACTTCACCAATCTGGAGATAGAAATAGACATTCAGGTCATGGAAGCACAGAGATCCCTTAAAAAAAAGGAACCCCAGGAAGAAAACACCAAGACATAAAATTAAAATGGCAAAGACTGGGGCTCGCTTGTCCACTCCTGTCATAAGCCAGAAGCTCTGTCCTCTTACTGTAACTCTAAATAAAAGCCTCTCCCTTGCATGGATCATGGGTGTACTCAGAGTAGGGTGAGGGCCTCCAGAAAAAGCAAGGCATGATATTTACAGTCAGAACAATGTAACTTCATGCAAGGAAACGCCTTACCAAAACTATGTTAAACATTAGGCTCTAGAGTCATTCTTCAGTGAGATCAGTTGATATTCCCCAGATAAAGGAAAGTAGACCATGTTTTTATTATGCTAATTGTTTGTAATCATGTGTAAGATTCACTTTAGCATGCTAAAAGGGACTTAATGTCTCATCAAGGACAAACATCCTAAGACCACTTTTAACAAGTCCACACACCTAAGCACTTTATCAGTTCCAAAACATTCTCAACTGCCTATAAATCCCCTAGACAACTCACCACCTCAGGCTCTCTTGTCCCCTCCTGGTGTAAGACAGGAGGTCTGTTCTCTCACTTTATTTTTAAATAAAAGCCTCTCCTTGGTTCTCCTTAAAAAAAGAAAAAAAATGGCAAAGTTCAAGGATAAGGAGAGAGTGTTGAAAGCAGCCAGAGAGAAAACAGATTACTTATAAAGGAAATCCCAACAGGCTATCAGAAGACTTCTCAACAGAAATTCCACAGGCCAGAAAGGAGTGGCATGATATATTTAATGTACTGAAACAGATGGACCTCCAACCAAGAATCCAGCAAGACTGTCATTTAAATGTGATGCAGGTATGAAACAATCTCCAGATGAACAAAAGTTGAAGGAATTCTCCACCACTAAGAAAGTCTTACACTATATGTTAAAGGGATTGCTGTGGATGGAAATGATCCTAAGGCTAAACAGCTTTCACCAGTGAAAACAAACCCACAGTAAAGGTAGTAGACCAACTAATTACCAAGCAAGTGTGAAATTAAAACAAAAGAAGCAAAACAATTTATACATAAAATCAGTTAAGGGATACACAAAAAGTGCAGATTATGACATCTAATATGAAAAATTAGTAGGAAGAAGAAAAACAGAAGTACCCTCAGATTGTATTTGAAACAGTAATCAGCAATTTAAGAGAGACTATTATATAGTAAGGAAACTATCCTTGAACTTTTGGTAACCACAGAACTAAAGCCTACAATAAATACACAAACACACACAAATAAATAAGTTTAAAAAAAAGAGAGAAACACTAAAGAAAACGACCAATAACAAGAGAAGAGTACAACAGAGGAAGGAAGGAACAGACAGGAGATATAAAAAATATCCACAAAACAATTAATAAAATGGCAATAACTACATATCTATCAATACTCACCTTAAATGTAAATGGACTGTGAAGGCAAATTCTGGCACACTAAGACACACCACCCCTTAATATCCAATCACCAGCAGCCAGATGGTCT
Organism: Smutsia gigantea; assembly: GCA_032199065.1. NCBI lineage: Eukaryota > Metazoa > Chordata > Mammalia > Pholidota > Manidae > Smutsia > Smutsia gigantea. The sequence goes on along the minus strand of JAVSCE010000793.1, from coordinate 61,172 downwards.
CACCACCCCTTAAGATTCAATCATCAATGGCCAGATGATCATACCACCCCTTTAAGATCCAATCACCAACATCCCGAAGCAGAACACACCCTACCCCTACTCCTTAAAAAGGCGCTTCCTCACCCACCAGCTTCTGCTCTCCACCTAGAGACAGCCACTCTCTCTTTCACCCATTAAAATCTCTTGCATGGGTTTGTGCCTCCCTGAGTTATTTAAGGGTAGGGAAGGTCATGGCCAGATACCCTTTCAGACTGAATGCAGCAAACAAAATACACAGAGTGGCAGAATGGATAAGGAAACGACCCATCTATATGCTGCCTAGAAGAACCACATTTCAGAAGCAAAGACATACAAAGACTAAAAGAGAAGGGATGGAAAAGATATTTCATGTAACTAATAGGGAGAAAAAAGCAGGAGTAGCAGTACTTGTATCAGACAAAATTGATATCAAAAAAAGAAAGGAATAAGAGACAAGGACATTACATAATGATAAAGTGATCAATCCAACAAGAGGATATAACCATTATAAATATCTATGCACCCAACATAGGAGCACCTAAATATGTGAAACAAATACTAACAGAATTCAGAGGGGAAACAGATTGCCACACAGTCATTTTAGGAGACTTTAACACACTACTCACATTAATAGATCAACCAGACAGAAAATAAATAAGGAAATAGAGGCACTGAACAATACATTACATCAAATGGACTTAACAGATATCTACAGAACACTCCATCTAAAAGCATCAAGATACACATTTTTCTCTAGTGTACATGTAGAGTTCTCCAAAATAGATTACATGCAAGGCAACGAGAAGAACTTCAATAAATTACAAATAACAGAAATTATATCAACCAGCTTCTCAGACCAAAATTGTACAAAACTAGAAATGAAGTACACAAAGAAAAAAAAAACACCTAAAACACATGGAGGCTAAACAACATGCTTGTAAATAATCAATGGTTGGATGAACAAATTAAAACAGAAATCAAGCAATACATGGTGACAAATGAAAACAAAAACACAACAGCCCATAATCTGTGGGACATGGCAAAAGCAGTTCTAAGAGGAAAGTACATAGCAATACAGGCTTACCTCAAAAAACAAGAACAATCACAAATGAACAGCCAAAATCACAATTAAAGAAATTAGCAAAACAACATATGGGTCAGTAAAAGGAGGGATATAATAAAAATCAGAGCAGAAATGAATAAAATTGAGAAGAATAAAAAAATAGAAAGAATTAATGAAACCAGGAGCTGGTTCTTTGAGAAAATAAACAAAATAGATAGACCCTTAGCCAGACTTATCAAGAATAAAAGAGAGTATACACACATAAACAGAGTCAGAAATGAGAAAGGAAAAATCACTATGGACACCACAGAAATACAAAGAATTATTAGAGAATACTATGAAAAATTATATGGTAAGAAACTGGATAACCTAGAAGAAATGGACAACTTTCTAGAAAAATACAACCTTCTAAGACTGACGCAGGAAGGAACAGAAAATATGAACAGAAAGATTACCAGCGATAAAATCAAATTGGTAATCAAAAAACTCCCCGAAAACAAAACACCATTTCCAGACAGCTTCACATCTGAATTCTAACAAACATTTAAGAAGAGCTAAGACCCATCCTTCTTAAAGTATTCCAAAATGTAGAAGAGAAGGGAACACTTCCAAACTCATTCTATGAGACCAGCATGACTGTAACACCAAAACCAAACACACCACAAAAAAAATTACAGACCAATATCCCTGATGAACACAGAAGCAAAAATCTTCAACAAAATATTAGCAAATAGAATCCAAAACACATCAAAAAGATCATCCTCCTTCATGACCAAGTGGGATTTATTACAGGGATGCAAGGATGGTACAATATTCATGAATCAATCAATATCAGATACCACATTAACAAAAGGGATAAAAACCACATGATCATCTCAATAGATGCTGAAAAAGCACTTGACAAAATTCAACATTCATTCATGATAAAAACTCTCAACAAAATGGGTATAGAGGTCAAGTACCTCAACATAATAAAAGCCATATACAACAAACCCAAAGCCAACATCATACTTAATAGAGAAAAGCTGAAAGCTGTTCCTCTAAGATTGGGAACAAAACAAGGATGCCCACTCTCACCACTTTTATTCAACATACTTAGTACTGGAGGTCCTAGACACGGCAATCAGACAAGACAAAGAGATAAAAGGCACCCAAATCGGTAAGGAAGAAGATAAACTCTCACTATTTGCGGGTGACATGATATTATACATAGAAAACACTAAAGACTCCACCAAAAACTTCTAGAAGTAGTAACTGAATTCAGCAAAGTTGCAGGATACAAAATTAACACACAGAAATCTGTTGCATTCCTATACAGTAACAATGAACTAGCAGAAAGAGAATCAGGAAAAGAACTGCATTTACAATTGCATCAAAAAAAACTAAAATATCTAGGAATAAACTTAACCAAGGAGGTGAAAGATCTATACCTTGAGAACTACAATACACTCATGAGAGAAATTAAACACACCAAAAAATGGAAATACATCCCATGCTCATGTAAAGGTAGAACTAATATTGTCAAAATGGTCATCCAGCCCAAAGCAATTTACAAATTCAATGCAATACCTATAAAATTACCAACAGCATTCTTCAAAGAACTAGAAAAAATAGTTCTAAAATTCATATGGAACCACAAAAGACCCTGAAAAGCCAAAGCAATCCTGAGAAAGAACAAAGCTAGGGATTACACTCCCTGACTTCAAAATACTATGAAGCCATAATAATCAAAACAATATGGCACTGGCAAAAAAACAGACTAATAGATCAATGGAATAGAATAGAAAGTCCAGATGTAAACCCAAGCATATATGGTCAATTAATATATGATAAAGGACCAATAAATATAGAATGGGGAAAAGCAAGCCTCTTCAACAACTAGTATTGGCAAAACTGGACAGCTACATGTAGGAGAATGAAACTAGATTATAACTCCATACACAAAAGTAACCTCAAAATAGATCAAAGACCTGAATGTTAAGTCATGAAACTGTAGAACTATTAGAAGAAAACATAGGCAAAAATCTCTTGAATATAAACATGAGCAAAGTTTGTCTGCTTGGGCATGGGAAACAAAAGCAAAAATGAACAAGTGTGACTACAACAAACTAAAAAGCTTCTGTACACCAAAGGACATCATCAACAGAACAAAATAGTATCCTACAGTATGGGAGAATATATTCGTAAATGACATATCCGACAAGGGGTTGACATCCAAAATATATAAACAACTCATATACCTCAACATCCAAAAAAACCAATGACCCAATCAAAAATGGGTAGAGGATCTGAACAGACACTTCTCCAAAGGAAAAGCACAAACAGCCCACAGGCGCATGAAAAGATGCTCCACATTACTAATCATCAGGGAAATGCAAATTAAAACCACAATGAGGTATTACCTCACACCAGTTAGAACTATCCAAAACACAAGAAATAACAAATGCTGGCAAGGGCGCAGAGAAACAGGAACCCTCCTACACTGTTGGTGGGACTGCAAATTGCTGCAACCGTTGTGGAAAGCAGTATGGAGGTTCCTCAAAAAACTAGAAACAAAATACAATTTGACCCAGGAATTCCACTCCAATGAATTTACCTGAATAAAACAAAATCCAAGATTCAAAAAGATTTACGCATCCCTATGTTTATTGCTGCACTATTTGCAATAGACAAGATACAGAAGTAAATGAAGTGTCCATCAATAGATGAATGGATAAAGATGTGGTACATATACACAATAGAATATTATTCAGCCATAAAAAGAAAAGAAATCCTGCCATTTACAACAACATGGATGGATCTGGAGGGTATTATGCTCAGTGAAATGAGCCAGGCGGAGGAAGACAAATACCATATGATTTCACTTACTTGTGGAATACAAAAACAAAGTAAAACAGAAGGAACAAAACAGTATAAACAGTATTAGACTCAATAAAACTAAGAAGTGACTAATGGTTACCAAGAGGAGGGGAGTGGGTCGGGGAGTGGGTTGGGGAGGGGGACTGTTGAACCACTGTGATGTACATATGATAACATAATTAATTAATTAAAAAAAACGAGAACCCCATAGTAAAATAGTTCAGGACTCAAGTCTGAACTAGACTGCAAGAAATATTTGAGCATCTCTCTTACCTCTGTTTCTGTACAACGTGAATATTCCAATTTACCTGTAATAAAGACACAAAAAATTACTTTCAAAGAAATTGAGCTTTTTCATCATTAATAAAAGTATTTGAGCTCTTCTGTGTTCGCTTCATCATATCTATAAAATCTCTATACAAATGAAAGTACTAGAATGACCAAATATTCTAGAAGGCCCTGCTTAGAGATTTAAGTTTAAACAGGCCCATAAGAAAATAGTAAAGAAAAAGATGGGAATATGCTTACTTGTATTATGATCTAAAACACATACACATATTTAATATGTATATACACAAATTAATGAAAATAAAATAAGAATACTTTTAAAGTCTTGCTTTCTTTCTAAAATATCTAAAGATACTTTAAAGGTATTGGAAAGGTACCCTTTAAAATACTTTAAAATACTTTAAAATACCATAAAATATCTTTAAAAGACTCTTGGGCTTTTTCCCAAATATATTTCCAGTTTAAAGGCACTGTGGTCATTTTATTGCAAGCAGAAATGTTACAAACTCAAATTTTTGTTAAAATATAATGGTTGTTTTTCCTTAATATGAAAACCATATAATTAACTCAGCAGTTCTTCCAATTGAGGATCACCTAAAGAATCACTAGAACTGAACAAAATTTGGCTGCATCAACACTAATATGGACGGAGGGAGGGGAAAATAAGAGATGAAGATAAACTTAAACACAGAGTACCTCTTTAGAGCACATGAATGTACATCCTCAGTATAATATATTCTTCTTTTTGGTATCATTAATGTACAATTACATGAGCAACACTATGATTACTAGACTCCCCCCATTATCAAGTCCCACAACATATCCCATTACAGTCACTGTCCATCAGCATAGTAAGATGCTGCAGAACCATTACTTGTCTTCTCTGTTTTATACTACCTTCGCCATGATCTCCCGCCTACATTATGTATGTTAAACGTAATGCCCCTTTTTCCCCTTTATTCCTCCTTCCCACCCATCCTCCTCAGTTCCTTTCCCTTTGGTAACTGTTAGTATATTCTTGGGTTCTGTGAGTCTGCTGTTTTGTTCCTTCAGTATTTTCTTTATTCTTATACTCCAGACATGAGTGAAATCATTTGATACTTGTCTTTCTCCACCTGGCTTATTCCACTGAGCATAATACCATCTAGCTCCATCCATGCTGTTGGAAATGGAAGGATCTGTTTTCTTCTTATGGCTGAATAATATTCCATTGTGTATATGTACCACCTCTTCTTTATCTATCCATCTACTGATGGACACTTAGGTTGCTGCCATTACTGGCTATTGTAAATGGTGCTGTGATAAACATAGGGGTGCATGTCTTTTTCAAACCGGGCTCCTGCATTCTTAGGGTAAATTCCTAGGTGTGGAATTCCTGGGTTAAATGGTATTTCTATTTTGAGTTTTTTCAGGAATCTCCACACTTCTTTCCACAATGGTTAAACTAATTTACATTCCCACCAGCACTGTAGGAGGGTTCCCCTTTCTCAACATCCTTGCCAACATTTGTTGTTGTTTGTCTTTTGGATGGCGGCCATCCTAACTAGGGTGAGGTGATAACTCACTGTGGTTTTAATTTGCATTTCTCTGATGATGACCAATGTGGAGCATCTTTTCATGTGCCTGTTGGACATCTGAATTTCTTCTTTGGATAAACATCTAATCAGATCCTGTGACCATTTTTTTTATTGGATTATTTGCTTTTTGTTTGTTGAGGTGCAAGAGCTCTTTGTATATTGTGAATGTCAATCCATTATCGGATACATCATTTATGAATATATTCTTCCATACTGTAGAATGCCTTTTTGTTCTACAGATGGCGTCCTTTGCTGTACAGAAGCATTTTAGCTTGATATACTCCCACTTGTTCATTTTTGCTTTTATTTCCATTGCCCATGGAGATACGTTCATGAAGAAGTTGCTCATGTTTATGTCCAAGAGATTTTTGCCTATTTTTTTCCTAAGAATTTCATGACCTACATTCACATCTTTGATCCATTTTCAGTTTACTTTTGTGTATGGGGTTAGACAATAATCCAGGTTCATTCTCTTACATGTAGCTGTCCAGTTTTGCCAACACCAGCTGCTGAAGAGGTTGTCATCTCCCCATTGTATATCCATGGCTTCTTTATCGTATATTAATTGACCATATATGCTTGGGTTAATATCTGGATTCTATTCTGTTCCACTGGTCTATGGGTCTGTTCTTGTGCCAGTACCAAATTGTCTTGATTACTGTGGCTTTGTAGTAGAGCTTGAAGTTGAGGAGCATAATCCCCCCAGCTTTATTCTTCCTTCTCAGGATTGCTTTGGCTATTCAGGGTCTTTTGTGGTTCCATATGAATTCCAGAAATATTTGTTTCAGATCATTGAAGAATGCTGTTGGTATTTTAATAGGGATTGCACTGAATCTGTAGATTGCTTTAGGCAGGATGGCCATTTTGACAATATTAATTATTCCTAGCCAAGAGCATGGGATGAATTTCCATTTATTACTGTCCTCTTTAATTTCTCTTAGGAGTGTCTTGTAGTTTTCAGAGTATAGGTATTTCCCTTCCTTGGTTAGGTTTATTCCTAGGTATATTTTATTCTTTTTGATGCAACTGTGAATGGAATTGTTTTCCTGATTTCTCTTTCTGCTAGTTCATCATTAGTGTATAGGAATGCAACAGATATCTGTGTGTTAATTTTGTATCCTGCAACACTGCTGAATTCAGATTTTAGTTGAAACGGCTTTCGAGTGGACTCTTTAGGTTTTTTTATGTACAATATCATGTCATCTGCAAACAGTGACAGTTTGACTTCTTCCTTACCAATCTGGATGCCTTTTATTTCTTTGTGTTGTCTGATTGCTGTGGCTAGGACCTCCAGAACTATGTTGAATAAAAGTGGGGGTGTGGGCATCCTTGTCTTGTTCCCAATCTTAGGGGAAAAGCTTTCAGCTTCTCACAGTTATGTATGATGTTGGCTGTGGAATTGTCATATATGGCCTTTATTATGATGAGGTACTTGCCCTCTATACCTATGTTGTAGAGAGTTTTTATCATGAATGAATGTTGAATTTTTTGAATACTTTTTCAACATCTATGGAGAAGATCATGTGGTTTTTGTCCTTTTTGTTGGTGTGGTGGATGGTGTTGATGGATTTTCAAATATTGCACCATCCTTGCATCCCTGAGATGAATCCTACTTGATCATGTTGTATGATCCTCTTTATGTATTTTTGAAATCAGTTTGCTAATATTTTGTTGAGTATTTTTGCATCTATGTTCATCAGAGTTATTGGTCTGTAGTTTTTTTTTTTTTTTGTGGTCTCTTTGCCTGGTTTTGGTATTAGAGTGATGCTTCATAAAATGAGTTTGGGAGTAGTCCCACCTCTTCTATTTTTTGGAAAACTTTAAGGAAAATGGGCATTATGTCTTCTCTAAATATATGAAAAAATTCAGTGGTGAATCCCTCTAGTCCGGGGGTTTTGTTCTTAGGTAGTTTTTTGATTACCAATTCAATTTTGTTGCTGGTAATATGTCTGTTTAGATTTTCTGTTTCTTCCTGGGTTAGCCATGGAAGGTTGTATTTTTCTAGAAAGTTGTCCATTTCTTCTAGGTTATCCAGTTTGTTAGCATATAGATTTTCATAGTATTCTCTAATAATTCTTTTATTTCTGTGATGTCCGTATTGATTTTTCCTTTCTCATTTATGTTTGTGCTTATGTGCATCGATTCTCTTTTTCTCTTAATAAGTCTGGTTAGGGGTTTATCTACCTTGTTTATTTTCTCAAAGAACCAGCTCTTGGTTTCATTAGTTTTTTCTATCGTTTCATTCTTCTCAATTTTTTTTTTCTGATCTTTATTATGTGCCTTCTTCTGCTGACTTTGGGCCTCTTTGTTCTTCTTTTTCCAGTTTCAGTAAGTGTGGATTTAGACTATTCATTTGGAAATCTTCTTCCTTCTTTAAGTATGCCTGGACTGCTATATACTTCCCTTTTAGAACTGCCTTCGCTGTGTCCCACAGAAGTTGGGGTGTTGTGCTGTTGTTTTCATTTGTCTCCATATATTGCTTGATCTCTGTTTTAATTTGGTCATTGATCCATTAATTTTTAAGGAGCATGTTGTTCAGCCTCCATGTGTTTGTGGGCCTTTTTGTTTTCTTTGTACAATTTATTTCTAGTTTTATACCTTTGTGATCAGGGAAGTTGGTTGGTAGAATTTCAATCTTTTTGAATTTACTGAGGCTCTTCTTGTGGCCTAGTATGGGGTCTATTTTGGAAGATGTTCTATGTGTACTTGAGAATAATGTGTATCCTTGTTGCTTTTGGGTGTAGAGTTCTGTACATGTCTGTTAGGTCCATCTGTTCTAGTGTGTTGTTCAGTGCCTCTGTGTCCTTACTTATTTTCTGTCTGGTTGATCTGTCCTTTGGGGTGAGTGGTGTGTTGAAGTCTCCTAAAATGAATGCATTGCATTCTATTTCCTCCTTTAAATCTGTTAGTATTTGTTTCACATATGTAGGTGCTCCTGTGTTGGGTGCACAGATATTTAAAATGATTATATCCTCTTGTTGGACTGACCGCTTTATCATTATGTAATGTCCTTCTTTATCTCTTGTGACTTTCTTTGTTTTGAAGTCTATTTTGTCTGATACAAGTACTGCGACACCTGCCTTTTTTCCCTATCGTTTGCATGAAATATCTTTTTCCATTCCTTCAGTTTTAGTCTGTGTATGTCTTTGGGTTTGACGTGAGTCTCTTGTAAGCAGCATATAGATGAGGCTTGCTTTTTTATCCATTCTATTATGTTGTGTCATTTGATTGGTGTATTCAGTCCATTTACATTTACGGTTTTTATCAATAGATTATGTACTTATGGCCAGTGCGGGCTTTGGATTCTTTGTTACCAAAGGTTCAAGGGCAGCTTCTTTACTATCTGTCTAACTTAACTCACTTATTATGCTATTATAAACACAGTCTGATGATAATTTCTCTCCCTTCTTTTTCTTCCTCCTCCACTCTTTATGTGTTATGTGTTTTATTCTGTACTCTTTTGTGTTTCCCTTGACTGATTTTGTGGATAGCTGATTTTATTTTGCCTTTAGTTAGTATTTGGTTGGTCTACTTTCTTTGCTGTGGTTTTATTTTCTCTGGTTTCATCTGTTTAGCCTTAGGAGCAGTTCCATGTAGAGCAGTCCCTTTAAAATACACTGTAGGGATGGTTTGTGGGAGGTAAATTCCCTCAACTTTTCTTATCTGGGAATTGTTTAATCCCTCCTTCAAATTTAAATGGTAATCTTGCAGGATAAAGTATTCTTGGTTCAAGGCCCTTCTGTTTGATTGCATTAAATATATCATGTCATTCTCTTCTGGCCTGTAAGGTTTCTGCTGAGAAGTCTGATGATAGCCTAATGGGTTTTCCTTTGTAGGTGATTTTTTTTCTGTTTCTGGTGGCTTTTGATACTCTGTCCTTGTCTTTGGCATTTTAATTATTATATGTCTTGGATGTTGTCCTCCTTGGGTCCCTTGTGTTGGGAGATCTGTGGGCTTTCATGGTCGTGAAGATTATTTCCTTCCCCAAATTTGGGAGGTTTTCAGCAATTATTTCTTCAAAGACACTTTCTATCCCTTTTTCTCTCTCTTCTTCTTCTGGTACCCCTATAATGCAAATATTGTTCCGTTTGGATTGGTCACACAGTTCTCTTAATATTCTTTCATTCCTAGATATCCTTTTTCTCTACCTCAGCTTCTCTGTATTCCTGTTCTCTGATTTCTATTCCATTAACAGTCTCTAGCACCTCATCCAGTCTGCTCTTAAATTCTTCCATTGTTTGTTTCATTTCCTTTATCTTCCTCCGGAATTCATCCCTTAGCTCTTGCATATTTCTTTGTTGCTCTGTCAGCATGCTTATGATTTTTATTTTGAATTCTTTTTCAGGAAGGTTGGTGATTTCGTTCTTACTGCCTGTGCCAATCAACCGCGCACAGGGAGCAGCCTCTGGGTTAATCCCCCGAGCTCCCGTGGGCTGGGCAGATCTCGGGATAGTCTAGGTCACTGGCAGGGGTCGCAAGTGAGCAGCATGGGTTCTCTCGCGAGAATGGCGCCCCTTCGTGCTTTCAGTACTCCGCGCCAGTCTCCTCTGCCTGTGCCGGGCAACCCCACCCAGGGAGCAGTCTCTGGGTTCCCCTGAGCTGCCATGGAAGGGGCGGCCCTCATAATGGCCTAGGGCACAGGCAGTGGTTGCAGGGGATCAGCACGTTTGCCACAAGAACAGAGCCCCTATGTGCTTCACAGACTCCTCGCTGGTTTCCTCTGCCTGTGCCCATAAGCCGCATGCAGTGGGCAGCCTCTGGGTTAATCCCCTGAGCTGCTGTGGGCGTGGTGGCCCTTGGGATGGCCTAGGGCACTGGCGGTGGTTGCAGGCAATCAGTGCGTGTTCGCCGTGAGAACAGAGCTCCTACATGCTTTCCGTACTCTGCGCCGGCTTCCTCCTCCTGTGCTGGTTGGCCGCCTGCAGGTGTCAGCCTCTCGGTTAATCCCGAGCTGCCATGCATGGGGTGGCCCTCAGGATGGCCTAGGGCATTGGTGGGGGTTGCAGGCAAGCAGTGTGTGTTCACTGTGAGAATAAAGCCCCTTTGTGCCTTCTGGACTCTGCACAGGTCTCCGCTGTTTCAGTCGACTGCAGGCAGGAGGCAGCCTCTGAGTCTGGCCCGGTTAGCCCATGCTGGGAGAAGCTTCTGTGTGGTTCCTGTGTGCGATGCTGCTTCCTGGTTGCTCCACAGCAGTGGCGGATCAGCCGGTTCGCTTGCAGTGCCAGCAAGGGGGAATGAATGGCACGGTGCTTATCGCCGTGAGGGGCTTCATTGCCACCCAGGGGGTTAGGGTGCCTGAAGTTCTTTAAAGTTCCCAGCCTGCTGGGCTGAGTGTGCCAGGACGATTTTGTCCACCTGTTAAACCCTTGTCCCTTTAAGACTTTTAAAGCACCCGCTTTTCTTTTGTCCCAGGTGTAATATCCAGTATACCATGCAATGTGTGTCTGTGCTCCCAGTGAAGATTACTAAGGCTGGTTATTTAGCAGTCCTGTGCTTCCACTCCCTCCCCACTTTGATTCTTTTCCTCCTGCTGGTGAACTGGGGTGGGGGGAGTGCTTGGGTCCCACGAGGTCATGGCTTTGTGTCCTACCCTTTTCGTGAGATGTTGAGTTCTCACAGATGTAGATGTAGCCTGCCTGGTGTACTGTATCTTCTGGTCACTCTTTTAGGAATAGTTGTATTCGCTGTATTTTCAAAGCATATATGGTTTTGGGAGGAGATTTCTGCCGTCCTACTCACGCCGCCATCTTGAGAATCCTCGATATATTCTTAAGGTAAAGACAATTGCAAAGAAATATAGAATGTTAAGTAGTAGGTTTGCTGTTGCTGGTAGTCATGTTGGTGAAAAATTCTGAAACTATTCTGTAGGTACTGTGGTGTTGGGCAAATCCTTGCCCAGAGTTTGACCAAGGAATCAGGAAATCCCAATTACATGACAGCAAAGCTTAACAGAACCCTGGAAATCTTGCCCAGTCCATTCATTTTATAGACGAGTAATCTGAGCCCGAGGAGTTAAATGACCTACACAAAATGACAGAGTTAAGAGTACACTCCAAAGCTCTTGACCCCTGTCTCGAATGTTGATGTGATTTTGTTACCCTATTCCTCCATTCCCATTTGCAGGGGTTAGTGGGGATGGCAGAGGGGCTGTCCCAGCTACCTACCATTTATAATACTGTTTCTGAAGAAATGCATTCCTTGATTAACAGTTGGAAACTGCCAATATAGTATATAGCACCAAGGGATTTTCATTTGACAACTTTTGAGTATTTTTTCCAAGGTTGACAACCTTTGTTTTATAGAATCAGACCTAAAGAATCCCTCCAAAACCTGGAATTGTATGACTTCACCTTCTATTTCCAGCAACCTAAGTTGACAGTAGGCCTAACCAGAGTTTCAGGTTATTAAATACACTGTATCAATTATTTCAATAAAATTAACAACTTTATCACTTAATTTTATTGATTTTTATTAGGCTATATTAGAATGCTAAGCTGACTATGCGATGATGTAAAAGGAAATATCTGAAATGGTATTTAAACATTAAGTTTCAAAATATTTCAACATTATCAAATTACTTATATACCAGAAAGGATGATCTGCATAGCAGCAGTGTTTCTCAAAAGGAATGAGCAATATAATAAGTTTGTGTTTTAAATTCTTCTTTCTAACTCACTCTAAAACATCTGATTTGCTCTCAAGGTTTACTAGATAAGTTCCTTCATATACCAGGATATAGAAGCATCAATGTCTTCCTATAAACTGATATAAATGGCTTAAGAAACAAACTAGCCCTAGTATAATATGTTTGTCATAAAGAACTCAACAACTAAGACAACACTGTCATCTTTAGCAGACATTTTAAATCTTAAATGTTGAAAATCAGGTAATCCATCTGAGCAGGTCTGCTCAATCAGCTTCCAGGGAGAGCGTCCCAGTGAATACACCCCAGCAGGCCCACGCACAGCCCGGCTGCTGAGGATCAGGGCTCACACAGCACTCCCCAAAACGGCCTCACCTCAGCAGAACCACACAACTATTTGGTGGGAATTAAGGCACAGTTTCAGAAAAAGTTAAAGATATTCAGGTAGATAAATAATACCCAAATTAAGGTAGCTAGCTAGCAGTCTTTGGAGTAGAAATCTCAGCATATGGCTGAATTGTCACACAGTCAAATCATCAATATGTTTCTAATTAGCTGAATACACAAAAAGTGAACTATGCCCTCCAAAAAGATACAGAATCTCTGTAATTTTCCAGATTAACAAATGAATCTTGGAATTATTCTCCAAATATTTCCTGTGTGACCAAACTCTGGGCAATGTTTCGGCCCATCTAATCATGTGAAAGGATGTCCTTTTTCATGCTGAAACGAGAGAAATCAAGACATACTCTGCCCTCCTGCCAGCTTGCCTCTGCCCCTCTCATTCACTCAATAAATATTTATTGAACAGCTACTCAGTAACTCTGGTAAGCACTGATGATATAGTAACAAATAAGCCAGACATGGTCTCTGTCCCATAAAGCTTACATTTTAGTGAACACAGACCAAAAAAGTAACCAAATAATGTCATTACAACTGATAATAAGGCTATTAGGACAGAATAGCCTTATTCTGGTAGAAAAAAGTAGAAAAAGAAAACAACAGAAATGACCCAATTTAGGGTGCAGTCAGATGAGACTCTTTGAGAAGGTGACATTTCAATAGAGACCTTGAAGTTAGGTAGCAGCTAACTGCTGGGCTTGGGGAAGTACCTATTCTAGAACCAAGAGGCAGCCTACAGTAAGGCCTTGGAACAGTTGTAGGTAGACAGCATAAAATACATTTGGAAAGAGACAGGGGCAGATCACACAGGCCTTTACAGACAGTATAAAGAGTCTAAATTTTATTTAAATACATTAGGAAGTTACTGGAATATTTTAAGCACGGGCATAAGCTGACTCAAGGTAGGGCTCCAGGTCAGTCCAGCTATATGGAGAAGCAGTGGAGACAAAGGGTCAAAGTGAAAGCAAGGCGGACTGGGCTGGGAAAATGGGTGGCGGCAGTGGCCAAAAGAAAAGTATAGAGCTCAAGATGTAATTAGAGGCGGAGTTAACAGCACTTGCTACTAGGTTGGACTAGAGGTACAGTAGAGTGAGAAGAAAAGAATGGCATGCAAACATGTTCCATTTTTCAATAGTATTCTCAAAGGCTTGATCAAGACTGATCAACAAGCATTATTAGTTTAAGAACTTTAGCAGTTTTATAAGAGGGAAGCACATCAGATTGGCTTTTTGGAAAACTTTTATATTAACATTAAAAAAAAGATTATTGTTTTGAAAAAGTAACAGGCCGAAATTTAGCAATAAAATAATTCCTGCAGCTTAATCTCACCTGGATTTCTGAAACCTGGCCACTGAGGGCTTAGATCCATGATCAGCATATACTTTAGTTTGCTGTTTCTGTATCAAAAGTTAGGACACTGCTAGCCACAGCAATCAGACAAAACAAAGACATACAAGGCATCCAGATTGGTAAAGAAGAAGTCAAATTGTCACTATTTGCAGATGACATGATACTGTACATAAAAAACCCTAAAGACTCCATTCCAAACTACTAGAACTAATATCTGAATTCAGCAAAGTTGCAGGATACAAAATTAACACACAGAAATCTGTTGCTTTCCTATACACTAACGATGAACTAACAGAAAGAGAAATCAGAAAAACAATTCCATTCATAATTGCATCAAAAAGAATAAAATACCTAGGAATAAACCTAACGAAGGAAGTGAAAGACCTGTACTCTGAAAACTACAAGACACTCCTAAGAGAAATTAAAGAGAACACTAAGAAATGGAAATTTTTCCCGTGCTCCTGGATAGGAAGAATAAATATTGTCAAAATGGCTATACTACGTAAAGCAATCTATAGATTCAACGCAATCCCTATCAAAATACCAAGAGCTTTCTTCAATGAACTGGAACAAATAATTCTAAAATTCATATGGAACCACAAAAGCCCACGAATAGCCAAAGCAATCCTGAGAAGGAGGAATAAAACAGGGGGAATTATGCTCCCTGACTTCAAGCTCTACTACAAAGCCACAGTAATCAAGACAATTTGGTATTGGCACAAAAACAGACCCACAGACCAGTGGAACAGAATAGAAAATCCAAACATTAACCCAAACATATACAGTCAATTAATATTTGATAAAGGAGCCTTAGATATACAATGGGGAGATGACAGCCTCTTCAGCAGCTGGTGTTGGAAAAACTGGACAGCTACATGTAAGAGAATGAAACTGGACTACTGTCTAGCCCCATACACAAAGGTAAACTCAAGGTGGATCAAAGACCTGAATGTAAGTCATGAAACCATAAAACTCTTAGAAAAAAACATAGGCAAAAATCTCTTGGACATAAACATGAGCAACTTCTTCATGAACATATCTCCTCGGGCAAGGGAAACAAAAGCAAAAATGAACAAGTCGGACTATATCAAGCTGAAAAGCTTCTGTACAGCAAAGGACACCATAAGTAGAACAAAAAGACATCCTACAATATGGGAGAATATATTTGTAAATGACGTATCTGATAAAGGGTTGACATCCAAAATATATAAAGAACTCACGCACCTTAACAAACAAAAAGCAAATAATCCAATTAAGAAATGGGCAGAGGACATGAAGAGACACCTCTCTAAAGAAGAAATTCAGATGGCCAACAGGCACATGAAAAGATGCTCCACATCGCTAATCATCAGAGAAATGCAGATTAAAACCACAATGAGATATCACCTCACACCAGTGAGGATGGCCAACATCCAAAACACAAACAACAATAAATGTTGGCGAGGATGTGGAGAAAAGGGAACCCTCCTACACTGCTGGTGGGACTGCAAATTAGTTCAACCATTGTGGAAAGCAGTATGGAGGTTCCTCAAAAAACTCAAAATAGAAATACCATTTGACCCAGGAATTCCACTCCTAGGAATTTACCCTAAGAATGCAGCAGCCCAATTTGAAAAGGACAGATGCACCCCTATGTTTATTGCAGCACTATTTACAATAGCCAAGGAATGGAAGCAACCTAAGTGTCCATCAGTAGATGAATGCATAAAGAGGATGTGGTACATATACACAATGGAATATTATTCAGCCATAAGAAGAAAACAAATCCTACCATTTGCAACAACATGGATGGAGCTAGAGGGTATTAAGCTCAGTGAAATAAGCCAAGCCGAAAAAGACAAGTATCAAATGATTTCACTCATATGTGGAGTATAAGAACAAAGAAAAAATACTGAAGGAACAAAACAGCAGCAGACTCACAGAACCCAAGAACGGACTAATAGTTACCAAAGGGAAAGGGACTGGGGAAGATGGGTTGGAAGGGAGGGATAAGAGGGAAAAAGGGGCATTACGATTAGCAGATGTAATGTTGGGGGAGCATGGGGAGGGCTGTACAACTCAGAGAAGACAAGTAGTGATTCTATAGCATCTCACTACGCTGATGGACAGTGACTGTAATGGGGTTGGTGGGGTGGACCTGATGAAGGGGGTAGTTTAATAACCATAACATTGCACATGTAATTGTAGATTAATGATACCAAAATAAATTATATTAAAAAAAAGTTAGGACACTGAATTATGTAATTATTAGCTTATACCCATCTCCCCCAACAAAATAATTTGTGGCAAGTTACATTTTTAATGAAAAAATGCTGTGCATTTGACACAGCAAACTGCCATACAAACAATACTTTCATTTTGGTTGTTAAATTATCAAATCATTGTCCTCTGTGTCATACAATTTCACTACTATAGATGTTCAAAGATTAACAGGAATTTAGAATTTAGATACAGGAGAAAACCGATTTACTTGCTAACCAAAGATTATGTGCTTCATCAAGTTTCCCTTCGTATTCTGGCTGTCAGGAAAATGAAATAAAATTTAATGTTCCATTGCCATAATAGCTCTTGTGCTAATGTATTTTCTTCTTCACAGCTGTTGATGTTTAACCAATGGTTTATTTAAGTAAGCCCTTCTCTCAGCTGCCCTACCAAGGCAGTGTGGTAAAATAAGAATGAGCCTACCAAGTTGGACTGTCCTAGGTTCAAATCTCACACTAATTCTATGCCGTAACTTCAAAGTAAGATACTTCAGAGTTTTCAGCATTCTTGTCAAAATGAGGAAATAATACCTACCTCATGAGGCTGATGTGAAAATTAAATCAAAAAAAGTTTTGAAGGTCTCGGCACAATGCCCTACTGCAGGGACACAGCAACTGGTAGCTAAAGTTATCATTATTAACCCTGTGGAAAGATGCAAGATGTAGATATACTAAAATAAAGTCCTAAGTAAAACTGTCATAGCAAATTAACTAAAAGGTCTTATTCTTCAAGTCTTATGATAAAATGTTCTGCAGAAAAACAATTTAAATTTTTACACTTACTAGAATTATAACCAGGTAAAAGAGGTACAGATTCTGAAATACCAAAAGTAGCTACAGCATATGAAAAATTAATATAAAAGCAACTAATTTTTATACTTGTTCACTAAGACCTTTTAACTTTTACTATATACCTCTCTCCAGAACTTTCTAACACACACCTACCAACACCCTTTTTATGTGGTGGTGTCCAGGATGATGGCATTCAAATGGTCAAATAGATGAAGCTGAGCAATGGTTCAGGTCAGGGTGGTGGAAAGGGTTATTTTCATCAGTTATTACTCAAAACTCAAAAAAGAAAGCCTGAAATGGCAATCATTACAATCAACCCATAAATAAAAAGACTATATAATAAACCAAATAATGGTCCCCCAAA
Organism: Smutsia gigantea; assembly: GCA_032199065.1. Classification (NCBI taxonomy): domain Eukaryota; kingdom Metazoa; phylum Chordata; class Mammalia; order Pholidota; family Manidae; genus Smutsia; species Smutsia gigantea. The sequence goes on along the minus strand of JAVSCE010000793.1, from coordinate 43,555 downwards.
GATGTCCACATACTAATTCCCAGAACCTGTATGTGACTTTACATGGCTAGGTGACTTTACAGCTGTGATTAAATTAAGAATCTTGAGACAGAGAGGTTATCCTGGAGTATCCAGATGGGACCAATGTCATCACAAGGGGCCTTATGAGAAAGAGGCAGGAGAGGCAGAGGAGGAGATGTAATGATAGCAACAAAGATGACAGTGATCTAAATGCAGGAAGGGGGACATAAGCTAAGGAATGTGGAAATTCTCTAAAAGCTGGAAAAGGCAAGGAACAGATTCTCCCCCGGAGCCTCCAGAAGGAATACAGCCCTGCCACCACCTTGATTTTAGCCCATAAGACCCATTTTCAGACTTCTGACTGCTAGTACTGTAAGATAATAATTTTGTGTTGTTTTAAACCATGAAATTAGTGATTTGTTACAGGAAAAAAATATACAGACTATCAAAAAGTCAAAGAATATGACATCCTTTCACCATCCCAAACATGACTCTCAAACTATGCTATGCACAGTCTAATCCTGTATAGAATGTCCCATAGTAAGAACTCATCAAGAGGGTGAGTGGGGGCGTGAACTGACTCAAGGCACAAGGCAACAGAGCACAGTGTTTAAGAGCAAGGGCTCTAGGCCAGACTTCTAGGGTTTGAATCCCAGCTGGGCTGTCAGCTAAATTCAAGGCTTCTGCACTTTAATCTTCCACTTGTAAGGTGAGGCCATAACACTACCTACCTCATAGGGTTGTTGTGAGGGTCTAAAGTATTAATCAAGGTAAACTGCTTAGCCCATTTACCTGTCACATAGTGAGTATTCAATAAATATTAGCTCTATTACCACTTAAGTCTTTGAGCCTTCTCTCCAGGGAGAAAATAAGTCAAAAAGACTCCACTTTTCAAGCACAAAACCTAAGTCAACTGATCACTTGGCTCCTCAGATTTCTAGGTGTAATTTAACAAGTCATCACTGGTATCTGGGCCTATAAGTGCAAGCCTGCCACCCAATGTCTGTTAAGTTCCAGGAGTCTCCTGCATTGTGCATGTTGCATTAGCCAGAAAAGAATGCAGCTGTCATCTCATAAATTGGTTAAACTTTTCTGAAAATAGGGGCTCATAAGAGGAGCTCTGGTCCTCACCTCCACCCCACTCCTTCCCCATCTCCTCTCCGGTCTCCCTCAGAGTAGTTCTGTGCTCATCTTTTACAGCCTGGGCATGTCCTTGGAGATCTTACCTTACATCTCATGTATTCCCTCCAAAACTGACAGCACTCCAAGAATTATTCTTGTTATTATAATTGTTCATCTCCCTACCCTGGACAACTCTGGTTAAAAAGTTCATTTAGATGCTCTGACAATTATTTTTACAAGACCCCTTAAAGTAAATCCTATGATCAGTGCAACTATTCTGAAAACCTCTGTCAGAAATGTATTATAGACAAAAGACATCCACCCAGACTTCCCCAGACAGTTCTAGAAATGCATGCCATTCAAACCAACCCCTGCAATAGTCTTTTAAATTCTAGATAATAAATTATTGTTAATGAAACCTCTCAATACTTATAATTAATCAATACTCACTTTATTTAGATCAAACATATTTGACATGCTGCTGTGAAGCCCAGACCTGAGAACCAGTGGTGTAAAACTCTCATTTTTACATTTATAAGCTCTGAAGGATAAGATGATTCGCTGAAGATCAAAGAACTGTGACCAGGCACGCAGGCTGCTGGCCCGGCCCAGCTGTCCTACAATCTCTTCCTGAACACATCTCCTCGGGCAAGGGAAACAAAAGCAAAAATGAATAAATTGGACTACATCAAGCTAACAGGCTTCTGTACAGCAAAGAATACTATCAGCAGAACAAAAGATATCCTACAGTATGGGAGAATAGATTTGCAAATGCCATATCCGACAAGGGGTTAACACCCAAAATACATAAAGAGCTCACACACCTCAACACCCAAAAGCAAATAACCCTATTAAAAAATGGGCAGAGGATATGAACAGATAATTCTCTAAAGAAGAAATTTAGAAGGCCAACAGGCACATGAAAAGATGCTCCACATCCCTTATTATCAGGGAAATGTAAATTAAAATCGCAATGAGATACCGCCTCACACCAGTTAGGATGCCCAACATGAAAAGCCTAGGAAGAACAAACGCTGGCGATGATGCGGAGAAAGAGGAAGCCCTCCTACACTGCTGGGGAGAATGTAAAGAGTTCAATCATTGTGGAAAGCAGTATGGAGGTTCCTCAAAAAACTAAAAATATAAGTACCATTTGACCCAAGAATTCCACTCCTAGGAATTTAGCCAAAGAAAACAAGTTCTCACATTCAAAAAGACATATGCACCCCTATGTTTATTGCAGCACTATTTACAATAGCCAAAATATGGAAGCAACCTATGTGTCTGTCCATCAGTAGTGTATGGATAAAGGAGATGTGGTACATATACACAATGGAATACTATTCAGCCATAAGAAGAAAACAAATCCTACCATTTGCAACAACACAGACCGAGCTAGAAGATATTATGCTTAGTGAATAAGCCAGGCGGAGAAAGACAAGTACCAAATGATTTCCCTCATTTGTGGAGTATAACAACGAAGCAAAACTGAAGGAACAAAAACAGCAGCCGACTCAGAGACTCCAAGAAGGGACTAATGGTTACCAAAGCGGAGGGGTGGGAGAAGGTGGGTGGGAGGGAGGGAGAAGGGTATTGAGGTGTATTATGATTAGTACACATGGTATGGGAGGGTCACGGGGAAGACAGAGTAGCACAGAGAATACAGGTAGTGACTGTGTCTTCTTACTATGCTGATGGACAGTGACTTCAATGGGGTATCGGGGGGACTTGATAATATGGGGGAATGTAGTAACCACAAGGTATTTCATGTTAAACCTTTGTAACTGCGTATCAATGATACCTTAATAATATATATATACACACACACACAAAGATCACAGCAACATATTACTTTTTCGAGAATAAGACCTTGGAGGGGAACCTCCCCAAGCCAAGTTATAAAAAAACCTCCCCAACCCAAGTTATGAAACTACCAAATGCTAGTCTCAAATGTTCTTCTATTTTCTATTAATTGAAGAATTTTGGTTTTTGTGCATTTTATATACACCACTGTGTATTTTCTCCTTGGAACTTCCTCTCCCACTGTGGCATCTGATCATGTATGAGACCATCTTAGCCAACAGCAACCCTGTCAAAGAGGTATCTCAAGTACTTCTATCACCAAATTCCATCTCCTTCAGATATGGTGCTATGGCTGCCATATCCATATGCACTTACCCAAATATATTACTTATTCTCTTTCAAGATCAGGTATATCTGATTTAAACTACCTATGTACACGTTTTTAGCTATTTAACCTTAACTATATATAGTCCAGAAACTGGACTTTATAACCTCATAAGTGTTCATTTTTATTATACCTATGAGCAAAATACTAAATCTTTTAAATACAAATAGAATAAAAATGATCTTTAATTATAAAAGAAGGTCAGGGTTAAAGAGTAGCTTTCATTAAACAATTTTTAAAGGAACTTTAAGTCATTTCTCACCAATAAAATTTAATTTAACACATTAGGCAATAAAATAGGCCAAATGTTTCATCTCAGCTATGTCTTATCTTACAGGTCTCAAGAGAAACTGGTTCCAAAAGTTTACAGGGGAAGTTATATTTACATTATTTTTACTACCAAATAAATAGTAGTAAAATAAATACACCTGTACTCCCTCAAAGTATAACAGAGGCTAAATTAAATTAATAAATGATTATCAATTTAGAAATTGGTAAAGTGAAAGAAAAGCTAAATTCAAGAATACATATTTATATGGAAATCACTTATAACTATAAATGATGGTCTCCCTGACATTCCGCTAGACTCACCACTGCCCATTACAACTATGCTAAAACCTGGTGTAGCACCTAAGGTGACTAAGATCTAATGATTGCATGAGGACTGATACTTCAATTACTTCACCCTCAAGAATCATTTTATGGACTTCCAAACATATACTTATTTAAGACTGTCTTAGAAGTTCTTTACCCATCTTGAATTAAAGTATCTTGAAATATTTATCTTTTTACAAAGGGAAGAAACAACTCAGTGAAAATATATATGTGCAGTATGTATGAACTGACAAAATACTTCATATAAATGTCCTCATTTAAGTCTCAGAGCAATTTGTAAAAAGAGTTGAACATATATAATTTCCATTTTACAGATAAAGAAATAGTCACAGAGGTTACATGGCTTGCCTGAGGTTATAACTAAGTGATAATAAGTTTCAGGGCCAAAAATCAAAACCACATCTTCTACGGCCAACTCTTTGTTCTTTCTGTTACCATGTGACATTAAACAGTTGATGTGCAAACTTCTGGAAGAGCAAAGGAACTTATTAGGAATCTACATGATTCCACGGGAAAAAATATTTTTTCTAAGCCAACTTAATTTCCAACAAGTATTAAGTCATCATCTTCCCACCCTATTATTCTTCCTCCTGCCTTCCCTACCATTCAGGCATCCAGGCAGGAAGTCTAATAGCCTCCCAAGATTCCTTTCTCTTTCTCACTCCCACATCAACAACTAAAGAGCCATCCATGTCCTGTCCTATTTCTTAAATCACTACCAATATGATTTTTTTCTCTCCATTCCTACTGCCCTCTTTCAGACTTCCACTATCTTCCATCCATAATACTCCCAACTGATTTGGCAACTTAAAGGCTAAGATGTAATGATAGTATGAAATGCCTACTGGTGTTCTGCCTTCAGTTTTAACCAACTCAATCCACCTTCTACAAAGCTCCCACAATTATCTTTCCAAAAAGAGAAATCTGCTAACATCATTTCCTACTTAAATCCATATATGGTTCCCTACTGCCTAATACAGACTATGAATACAAACTCAGTGGTTTAGCACAAAAAGCCCTTCATAACCCAATTTCAGCCAATATGGCTTTCCAGGCTGCCTCATTAACCATGCCTACACACATCCTATGCTCCAGGCATAGTGGACACCCACTGCAGAGAAGACAAACAGGTTCAACTTCACGTGCCAACTCCAAATAATTGGTAGTGACTGCCTAAAGCACCCTGTTGAGAACTCTGAAGCTGCTTGTAAATTTAGTAGCAAAAATGTGATGACTGATTAAGCAATGTCTGCTTTTGGTATGAGGAAGTGGGTGTCAGCACAAATGCCACACTACAATCCATGTACTATTGTTCTTTGAATAGTTCTTAAACATTTCTAAACCTCTATGCGTACTGTTGCTTTTCTCTACATGTCCCTCTCCTTGTATCCCACAGCTCATCCTTTAAGACCTCCAGAAAACAGATCTCCTCTGTGAAACCTGCCTTACATCACACCAGGCAGAGTGAGTCACTCTCTCTCCTGGGCTCATGTAATTTTCTATACATCTCCATTGTTTTGGAACTACTGCACTGTACCATAGTGTTAGTTTATGCACCTGTAATCCTCTTGAAGGTATGGGTGTTTATTCCACTTTCTATCTTCAACATCTGGTACAGTGCACTTAGAAGGTATTCAAATACTAATGAAATAAACAAATGAAATCATGTAATGGGGGAATCCCTCTAACATGGTGTTTTCATGAAAATCCAGGAAAATATGGCCAAGCCCAGTACCAGACAATCTACGGTCACTGTTAGTGGCATTCTACTACTGCTCATCACCTACATCTATATAGCTCTACCTCTCAAAAATACAAGGTATTCAGGGAATATACTAGATTGGAATCTGACTTACAGTTACATCAGGCAGGAGAAAAAAAATGGGAAATAGGGGAAAAGACAAGAGACCCAAGTATTTGAAAATACATTTCCACAAGTACCATAAAAAGATCCTACAGTCGCAGTTTCAGAGGCTGAACACGAACTACCAAATCCTATTATTATTTGGGATATGGCCTTTCCATATACTTGACACTAATCAAATCTTTAGTAAATCTATAGTTATATCACTATAACCTCAATTTTTAAAGTTTGTGAGGCGCAATCATTTTGGAAAACTTTTAGCAGTATCTACTAATGTTGAACATACACACATGCTATGAACTATAAACTAGAAATTCCAATTTTAAGGATATACTGAACACAAATGCTACACATTTGCTCACCAGAAGACATGTTTAACAATGTTCATAGCAGCATTATTTATAATATCCAATAACTGAATATACAACCATGAAATCCAAAAAAAATCAAATGTCCATCTAGAGTAGATGAAGTTATGGTATATTATACAATGGAATATGATACCAAAATGTGAATAAACTACAACTGTATGCAATAATATGGACAATCTCACAAAGTTCAGGGAAAGAAGTTAGATATAAGATAATATAATATAGATTGATTCTATATATTAAAAGTTCAAATACAGACAAAACTTACAGTTAAAAGTCATGATAGTAGATTAAAATGGCGGCATGAGGGGTGAGACAGAGGATTCCTCCTAAAATTGCATATAATATGAAAATATAATTAATACAACTAATCCTGAAAGAGCAAGAGGAAAGAGGGCTGCACCAGACTGCAAACACCTGGAGAAAAGAATAAACCTCAGGGAACAGGGTAGTTCCAAAGCCGTGGCCAGGCAGGACAAAAGCCCTTCCCCCAACCCAGCTCACCAGAGGGAGGAAGAGAGACGGAGTGCGGAGGGAGTGATGGCATGGTACTGCTGAATACCTAGCTCTGAAGATCTGCTCTGGGAGCACAAACCTACATTACATGGTACTCTCGTGATTAGGGGGTTTGGAAAGCTAAGACATGCAGAATACCTGGAGAGACTGAGATTCCAGCTGCTTGTGGAAAACAGGGATCCATATCCAGCTGCTCTGGGACAAAAGAAAGACGGGCAGTCTGAGAGACTTCCTAACAGCTAGAGGGCTGCTAAAGGGGGAAGGATTGCACAGACCTTACTGCACAGGAGAAAGGACGGGTACACAAAATTGTCCAGGTGCACTCTGCCGAGCAGGTTGGGAACTTTCACAATCTTCAGGTGCTCCAGTCCCCTGGCTGGCTACATAGCTCCAAGGCCACCCTCCATGATACACAGCCTGCTATGCCTTCCTCCCAGACAGCCCGCACCTGGCTCACAAAATGGCAAACTCTACTCTGGTGTTAGGCCGGCAAGAGGGAAGACCCGCCTACACCGGGTACAAAAGCAAAGCATAGAGGCTTATACCTATGCGCTTGGCCAACTGGTTCTAGCCGTGGAGACAGGCATACAGCCAGAAAGCAGGCAACAGGTGTTTCCTTCCCTAAGGCACCAAAACCGCTCCCTGCGACCCATGACGTTATTCCAGGGACTGAGCAGCTCCAGACAGTAAAGGTTCTGGGCACTAGACGGCACCACATACAAATATGAAACATCAAAGGAACATGGTTCAAAGCAAAATTATAAATACAACAGAGAAAGAGTCAAATGAAATTGACCTCGTGAATCTTCCTGAAAGAGATTTCAAAATAAAAATCATAAACATGCTCATGGAGGTACAGAAAAATATTCAAGAACTCGGGAATGAATTCTGGTCACAGATCCAATCATTACAGAACACAATATAAGGAAAGAAACATACAATGGAAGGTTTTAAAACCAGACTAGATATGCTGGAGGAGAACAATAAATGAAATAGAAATGAGAGAAGAGTAATACAGAGAAACTGAGGCACAGAGAGAAAAAAGGATCTCTGAGAATTAAAGAATATTGAGAAACTGTGTGACCAGTCCAAACGGAACAATATTTGGACTACAGGGGTAACAGGAAAAAGAAGACAGATAAAAAGGGATAGAAAGTGTCTTTGAGGAGGGAATTGCTGAAAACTTCCCCAATCTGGGGAAGGTGACAGTCTCTCAGGCCATGGAGGTACACAGATCTCCCAACACAAGGGACCCAAAGAAGACAACACCAAGACATATAATGAAGATGGCTAAGATGAAGGATAAAGACAGACTATTAAAACCAGCCAGAGCCAGAAATAAGATCACATACAAAGGAAAGCCCATCAGGCTATCATCAGACATGTCAGCAGAAACCTTACATGCCAGAAGGGAGGGGCATGATGTATTTAATGCAATGAAGCAGAAGGGCCTTGAACCAAGAATACCTTATCTGGCAAGATAATCATTTAAATTTGAAGGAGGGATTAAACAATTTTCAGATAAGCAAAACCTGAGAGAATTTACCTCCCACAAACAGTCTCTACAGTGTATTTTGGAGGTACTGCTCTAGATGGAAGTGTTCCTAAGGTTTCACAGCTTTCACCAGAGGTAATAAAACCACAGTAAAGAAAATAGAACAGCTGATTATTAAGCAAATGCAAAATTCAATCAACGACCCCAAAGTCAATCAAGGGATAGACAAAGAGTACAGAATATGATATCTAATATATAAAGAATGGAGAAGGAAGAAAAAGGAGGAGAAAAAAAGAACCATTACATTCTTTGAAAAAATAAACAAAATAGATAACCCCTAGCCAGACTCATTAAATGAAAAAGAGAATCTACACACATAAACAGAATCAGATATGAGAAAGGAAAAATAACAACGGACCCCACAGAAATAGAAAGAATTATAAGAGAATATTATGAGAATCTATATGCTAACAAGCTGGAAAACATAGAAGAAATGGACAACTTTTTAGAAAAATACAATCTTCCAAGACTGACAAAGCAAAAATTGAAAAACTAAACAGACCAATCACCAGCAATGAAATTAAATCAGTAATCAAAAAACTACCTAAGAACAAAACCCCCGGACAAGATGGATTCACCTCTGAATTCTACCAGACATATAGAGAAGAAATAACACGATTCTGCTTAAAGTTTTCCAAAAAATAGAAGAGGAGGGAATACTTCCAAACTAATTCTATGAAGCCAGCATCACTCTAATACCAAAACCTGGCAAAGACCTCACCAAAAAAGAAAACAGCCCAATATCCCTGATGAACGTAGATGCAAAAACACTCAACAAAATATTAGCAAACCGAATTCAAAAATTCATCAAGAGGATCATACACCATGATCAAGTGGAATTCATCCCAGGGATGCAAGGATGGTACAACATTCGAAAATCCATCAACATCATCCACCACATAAACAAAAAGAAGAACAAAAACCACATGATCATCTCCACAGATGCTGAAAAAGCACTTGACAAAATTCAGCATCCATTCATGATTAAAACTCTCAACAAAATGGGTATAGACGGCAAGTACTTCAACATCATAAAGGCCATATATGACAAACCCACTGCTAACATCATACTTAACAGCGAGAAGCTGAAAGCTTTTCATCTAAGATCGGGAACAAGACAGGGATGCCCACTCTCTCCACTGTTATTCAACATAGTACTGGAGGTCCTAGCCATGGCAATCAGACAAAACAAAGACATACAAGGCATCCAGATTGGTAAAGAAGAAGTCAAATTGTCACTATTTGCAGATGACATGATACTGTACATAAAAAACCCTAAAGACTCCACTCCAAAACTACTAGAACTAATATCTGAATTCAGCAAAGTTGCAGGATACAAAATTAACACACAGAAATCTGTTGCTTTCCTATACACTAACGATGAACTAACAGAAAGAGAAATCAGAAAAACAATTCCATTCACAATTGTTTCAAAAAGAATAAAATACTGAGGAATAAACCTAACAAAGGAAGTGAAAAGCCTATACTCTGAAACTACAAGACAGTACTGAGAGAAATTAAAGAGGACACTAACAGATGGAAATGCATCCCATGCTCTTGGCTAGGAAGAATAAATATTGTCAAAATGGCTATACTACCTAAAGCAATCTACAGATTCAACGCAATCCCTATCAAAATATCACCAGCTTTCTTCAATAAACTGGAACAAATAATTCTAAAATTCATATGGAACCACAAAAGACCCCAAATAGCCAAAGCAATCCTGAGAAGGAAGAATAAAACAAGGGGAATTATGTTCCCTGACTTCAAGCTCTACTACAAAGCCACAGTAATCAAGACAATTTGGTATTGGCACAAAAACAGACCCACAGACCAGTGGAACAGAATAGAAAATCCAAACATTAACCCAAACATATACAGTCAATTAATATTTGATAAAGGAGCCTTAGATATACAATGGGGAGATGACAGCCTCCTCAGCAGCTGGTGTTGGAAAAACTAGCTACATGTAAGAGAATGAAACTGGACTACTGTCTAGCCCCATACACAAAGGTAAACTCAAGGTGGATCAAAGACCTGAATGTAAGTCATGAAACCATAAAACTCTTAGAAAAAAACATAGGCAAAAATCTCTTGGACATAAACATGAGTGACTTCTTCATGAACATATCTCCCCGGGCAAGGGAAACAAAAGCAAAAATGAACAAGTGGGACAATATCAAGCTGAAAAGCTTCTGTACAGCAAAGGACACCATCAGTGGAACAAAAAGACATCCTACAGTATGGGAGAATATATTCATAAATGACGTATCTGATAAAGGGTTGACATCCAAAATATATAAAGAACTCACGCACCTTAACAAACAAAAAGCAAATAATCCAATTAAGAAATGGGCAGAGGACATGAATAGACACTTCTCCAAAGAAGAAATTCAGATGGCCAACAGGCACATGAAAAGATGCTCCACATCGCTAATCATCAGAGAAATGCAGATTAAAACCACAATAAGATATTACCTCACACCAGTGAGGATGGCTAACATCCAAAACACAAACAACAACAAATGTTGGGAAGGATGTGGAGAAAAGGGAACCGTCCTACACCGCTGGTGGGAATGCAAATTAGTTCAACCATTGTGGAAAGCAGTATGGAGGTTCCTCAAATAACTCAAAATACAAATATCATTTGACCCAGGAATTCCACTCCTAGGAATTTACCCTAAGGATGCAGCAGCCCAGTTTGAAAAAGACAGATGCACCCCTATGTTTATTGCAGCACTATTTACAATAGCCAAGAAATGGAAGCAACCTAAGTGTCCATCAGTAGGTGAATGGATGAAGAATATGTGGTACATATACACAATGGAATATTATACAGCCATAAGAAGAAAACAAATCCTACCATTTGCAACAACATGGATGGAGCTTGAGGGTATTATGCTCAATGAAATAAGCCCATCCGAAAAAGACAAGTATCAAATGATTTCACTCATATGTGGAGTATAAGAACAAAGAAAAAAAGTGAAGGAACAAAACAGCAGCAGACTCACAGAACCCAAGAACGGACTAATGGTTACCAAAGGGAAAGGGACTGGGGAAGATGGGTGGGAAGGGAGGGATAAGAGGGAAAAAGGGGCGTTACGATCAGCAGATGTAATGCTGGGGGGGTGGGGGCACGGGGAGGGCTGTACAACTCAGAGAAGACAAGTAGTGATTCTATAGCATCTCACTATGCTGATAGACAGTGATTGTACTGGGGTTGGTGGGGGGGACCTGATGAAGGGGGTAGTTTAATGATCATAATATTGCACATGTAATTGTAGATTACTGATACCAAAATAAATTATAAAAAAAAAAAGAACCTTTAGACTGTGTTTGTAATAGCATACTAACTGAGTTGTTAGACTCTTACATAGTATGGAAGTTAACCTTGAACCTTTGGTACCCACGAATCTAAAGCCTGCAATGAAAATAAGTACATACCTATCGATAATCACCCTAAATGTAAATGGTCTCTATGGACCAATCAAGACACAGTCATTGAATGGATAAAAAAAGAAGACCCATCTATATGCTGCCTACAAGAGATTCACTTTAAACCCAAAGACACACATAGACTAAAGGTGAAGGGACGGAAAAAAATTTTTCATTCAACTAATAAGGAGAAAAAAGCAGGAGTTGCAGTACGTTTCTCAGATAAAATAGACTTCAAAACAAAGAAAGTCACAAGAGACATAAAGGATATTACATAATGATAAAGCGGTCAATCCAACAAGAAGATATAACCATTATAAATATCTATGCAACCAACCTGGGTGCACCTACATATGTGAAACAAATACTAACAGAGTTAAAAGGGGAAATAGAATACAATGCATTCATTCTAGGAGAATTCAACACTCCACTCACTCCAAAGGACAGAGAAACCAGACAGAAAATAAGTAAGGAGAGAGAGGCCCTGAACAACACATTAGAACAAATGGACCCAACAGGCATCTACAGAACTCTACACCCAAAAGCAGCAGGATACACATTCTTCTCAAGTGCACATGGAACATTTTCAAGAATAGATCACATACTACTACACCACAAAAAGAGTCTCAGGAAATACAAAAAGACTGAAATTATACCAACCAGTTTCTCAGACCACAAAGGTATGAAACTAGAAATAAATTATGCAAAGAAAATGAAAAATCCCACAAACACATAAAGGCTTCACAACACATTCCTAAATAACCAATGGATCGACGATCAAATAAAAACAGAGATCAAGCAATATATGAAGACAAGTGGTAACAATAATTCATTACCGCAAAATATGTGGGATGCAGCTAAGGCTGTGCTAAGAGGAAAGTATATTGCAATACAGGCCTACCTCAGGAAAGAAGAACAACGCCATATGAGCAGTCTAAATTCACAATTAACAAAACTAGAAAAAGAAGAACAAATGAGGCCCAAAGTCAGCAGTAGGGGGGACATGATAAAGATTAGAGCAGAAATAAATAAAATTGAGAACAATAAAATAGAAAGAATCAATGAAAGGAAGAGGTGGTTCTTCGAGAAAATAAACAAAATAGATAAACCCCTAGTCAGACTTATCAAGAAAAAAAGAGAGTCTACTCACATAAACAGAATCAGAAATGAGAAAGGAAAAATCACTATGGACGCCACAGAAACACAAAGAATTATTAGGTTGAAAATTATTAGGTATGAAAAATTAAATGCTAACAAACTGGATAACCTAGAAGAAATGGAAAACTTTCTAGAAAAATAAAACTTTCCAAGGCTGACCCAAAAAGAAACAGAAAATCTGAACAGACCAATTGCCAGCAACGAAATTGAACTGGTAATCAAAAAACTCCCTAAGAAAAAAAATCCCTGTACCAGATGGCTTCACTGCTCAATTTTATCAAACATTTAGTGAAGACATAATACCCATCCTCCTTAAAGTTTTCCAAAAAGTAGAAGAGGAGGGAATACTTTCAAACTCATTCCACGAAGCCAGCATCAACGAAAACCAGGCAAAGACACCACAAAATACCTAGGAATAAACTTAACCAAGGAAGTGAAAGACCTATATTCTGAAAACTACAAGACACTCATGAGAGAAATTAAAGAAGTTACCAGTAAATGGAAACACATCCTGTGCTCATGGATAGGAAGAATTAATATTGTTAAAATGGCCATCCTGCCAAAAGCAATCTACAGATCCAATGCAATTCCTACCAAAATACCATCAGCATTCTTCAATGAACTAGAGCAAATCGTTCTAAAAATTCATATGGAACCACACAAGACCCCAAACAGCAAAAACAATCCTGAGAAGGAAAAATAAAGCTGCGCAGATTATGCTCCCCAACTTCAAGCTCTACTACAAAGCCACAGTAATCAAGACAATTTGGTACTGGCACAAGAACAGAATAATAGACCAAAGGAACAGACTAAAGAGCCCAGATATAAACCCAACCATATATGGTCAATTAATATATGATAAAGGAGCCATGGATATACAATGGGGAAATGACAGCCTCTTCAACAGCTAGTGTTGGCAAAACTGGACAACTACATGTAAGAGAATGAAACTGCATTATTGTTTAACCCCATACACAAAAGTAAACTCGAAATGGATCAAAGACCTGAATGTAACGCATGAAACCATAAAACTCTTAGAAGACAACATAGGCAAAAATCTCCTGAATATAAACATGAGCAACTACTTCCTGAATTCATCTGCTCGAGCAAGGGAAACAAAAGCAAAAATGAACTCATGGGACTACAGCAAACTAAAAAGCTTCTGTATAGCAAAGGACACCATCAACAGAACAAAAAGGTATCCTACAGGATGGGAGAATATATTTGTAAACGACATATCTGACAAGGGGTTAACATCCAAAATATATAAAAAACTCACACACCTCAACACCCAAAAAGCAATAACCCGATTAAAAAATGGGCAGAGTATATGAAGAGACAATTCTCCAAAGAAGAAATTCAGATGACCAACAGACACATGAAAAGATGCTCCACATCACTAATCATCAGGGAAATGCGAATTAAAACCACAATGACATATCACCTCACACCAGTGAGGATGGTCAGCATCAAAAGCCTAACAGCAACAAATGCTGGTGAGGATGTGGAAAAAGGGGAACCCTCCTACACTGCTGGTGGGAATGTAAGCTAGTTCAACCATTGTGGAAAGTAACATGGAGGTTCCTCAAAAAACTAAAAATAGAAATACCATTTGACCCAGGAATTCCACTCCTTGGAATTTACCCAAAGAATACAAGTTCTCAGATTCAAAGCATATGCACCCTTATGTTTATTGCAGCACTTTTTACAATAGCCAAGATATGGAAGCAACCTAAGTGTCCATCAGTAGAAAAATCAATAAAGATGTGGTACATATAAATAATGGAATACTATTCAGCCATAAGAAGAAAACAAATCCTACCATTTGCAACAACATGGATGGAGTTGGAGGATATTATGCTCAGTGAAATAAGCCAGGTGGAGAAAGACAAGTGCCAAATGATTTCCCTCATCTGTGGAGTATAACAACGAAGCAAAACTGCAGGAACAAATCAGCAGCAGACTCAGAGACTCCAAGAAGGGACTAGCAGTTATCAAAGGGGAGGGGTGTGGGAGGACAGGTGGGGAGGGAGGGAGAAAGGGATTGAGGGGCATTATGTTTAGTACACATAGTGTCAGGGGTCACGGGAAAACACTGTAGAACAGAGAAGGCAAATAGTGGATCAATTTAAACAAATGTCTGGAAGAGCGGGTTTCTTTTTTTCTATTTAACCAACAGGAAATAAACAGGAAATATAATATGGCTCCGGTGGCACTGTTACGGAAGTGGGATGGGAACTCTTGCCCTTTTATAGAACCTATGACCTTACAAATAAAACAGAGTGTGACTCACCATCTCTTATCAACATATAGTCCTTGGTAGATAAACGATTCATTTCTTGTAAAGCTGAGTCAAAACTCTTGGTGAGACTAAGACTTCCCAAGAGTCCCAACTTACTTAGTACAAATATCTGTTTATAACTAAATTCTTTCCATGGCAGAAATACAGATACAAAACTACAAATGCATTATTCCAAAATTTCTCCCAAAAACATCTATGGCCATTTTCACACAACCCAACACAAATGAAACATGCTAGAGAGCAAACTGGAATCAAAAGTGACAACAATCATAATCAATTATGGCTAAAATATTTTAATTTTGCAAATGACCATCTGAACATATCAGTAAGACCACTAGGGGCCTTTGTAAATGAGTGAGCTTGAAGTTGCATTAACTTCATAGTAAATTTATCACTGTGTTTATGTTTTATTTTCTCTTCTTTAATGACTAGAACTCTTTATGTTTACATCACCCATGGAAACTTGAACACTGCTTTCACATAGTAGGAACTCAATGCATACTTTTAAAATTGAATTAATCCCACATATTTGGATATATTATTCAAATGGATTAATTCTTACCTATTACTGTAATTGCTAAGGCCTTTTCACCAGCCCCTTATACCATCATTCACCCCAACCTCTAGCCTGGAGACACACGTACCTCAAATGTCCCTTTCATTTAATGATCTAGAGGTGAATATTCAAGAAATATACAAACAGTGAACAAAAGTTAATGTTTTTGAACATGTTTCATTTCAACCTTCTCCACAATATTCTCTCTTTAATAGGATGTTATTCCAAGACCATTTCCCCCACCAAATAGCATGAACCTTGCTGAGAAGCTTGACTGATCATAATCCTTTTTTCAAATCCCAAAGCCCAGTATGTTCCCTATACTAAGTGATCCCTTTATTAATATGCATGCAGGCTTTCACTGTTCCTCCCAGGGAAAGCAATTACCAATCTTAAGATTATTTTAAATCAAGATGTGGTCTTAATTTTTTAAATGTCCTTTATACATGTAAAGCTAAAGATACATCAAAAATTTTGAGACCAAAATATGAAATATTATTTTTGTCAGATGGTATTTAAAGTCCAAGAGGCTTCTTGAGACCATCTAATGGTTCTAAGCTCTAATATTACTGTTAGGAATAATTCTTTGTGGCATCCCAGGAAAAAAAAGTTCTGATCTTGTGAAGATTTGGAATATAACCTAAATTCCATCAATGACTACTTTCTAAAGAATGTGTTCTTAATGCCTGTTAGGTGCATGGTGACAAACAGCAGTTTGTATATGCAGATCCTGAGGGTCTTTAACTGAATTTAACTCAATTAACAGTGTGAAAGTAAAAACTTCCTCAACCTGTGTCTTCTTATGACACAAGTGCATAAACATGGAGGAAAATAAAAATTTTGAGTAAGCCACCTAATTAGAACCATAAGCCCTTCTGATTCTAAGCAAGGTATCACCTCCTGTCATCAAAGAAATACTTAATATATTGCTCACTTTAAAATCCTAATCCATAATTTAATCATTTTTTTCTTAAGACGTTTTAAAGAATTAATTTTTCCTTTTTCTTTATCTCCTTCAGTCCTGTATCACACTGCTTTCATGACCACATTAGTATATAACTTGAATTCAGATATAACTTGAATGCTAAATGAACAGCAGAGGGAATACCGCCCAACTGAAAGATTCACTCCATTGTGAATTACAACCAAGATCCATTTCTCCACACTCAGCATAATCCTAGGCACCACCCATCATCTGCTAGACCAATGGTTCTCAACAGAGGACGATTCTACTCTGCAGGGGACACTTTGCCAGGTCTGGAGACTTTACTGTCACAACTTTGGGGGAGGAGGCAGGTGGTCATAGGCACCTCATGGTAGAGACCAAGGATGCTGCTAAATATCCTATGTAGGCACAGGACAGCCCCCACAACAAATAATCATTCACCCAAAAATACCAGTAGTACTGAGGTTGAGGCACTGGCCTAGGCATCTTTCCCAATTATGAGTAAAAATGCAGAACAGCAAGACCACAGGCACAATGGTGGTGTGAAAGGACCACAGGATTAGGGAAGAACAGGAACTAAAACTTACCGAGTATCTACACACACATGCCTTGTGTCAGTCACTTTACATATATCATCTCACTTAAACCTCTTTCCTGTGAAAAAAGTAATTTATTCTCATTTTACGGATCAGAAGCTTGGACTGAGGGAGATTAAGGAACTTACTCAAAGTCACTCAGGTACTAAGAGGAAGAATCATGAGCCAAATTCAAACAACTCTTTTCATTCCACAATACTACAAAGCCTAGTGGTTAAAAGACCTGGATTTTATTCAAAGAATTACCAATGTAAATTTGAGCAAATCACATAACTTCCCTAAAGCTCCATTTAGAAAATAAACCTATGGATAAAGTGTGAATATATAAATGCTACTGATTGCTGAGAACGTATAACCATGTTAAACACCCTACAATGAAACAGAATTTCCTAGAATGGAAATGTCATGATTACCATTTTTCCTTAAAAGTAAGATTTACACATGTGCACAGTACCAAATTATTCAGCATTTTTAAGAATGAAGATTAAATGTTCAGAGAACACTGTGCCTTCCACAGCCATGGAACTACAGTTGACCCTTGAACAACATGGGTTTGAACTATGTATGTCCACTAACAGGCAGATTTTCAATAAATACATTAGAAAGTTTTTTGAGATTTTCAACAACTGGAAAAAAACATTCTTTTCTGTAGCTTATTTTGTTATAAGAATACAGTATAAAATACATATAACAAAAAAATGTATGTTAATCGACTGTTTATGATATCAGTAAGGCTTCTGGTCAACAGTAGGCTATTAGTAGTTAAGTTCTGAGGAAATGAAAAGTTATACACTAGTTTTCAACTGTGCAGGAGGACTAGAACCTCTAGCCCCCTCAACTGTTCAACTGTACACTTAAATTCTAGAAGGAAATAAATTGTCCAATATGAGCAATATTTTAGTATGAATTCCCTAAAGATTTTAAATCAATCAGCCCAAAAATGTTCAAGATTAAGACAACTTTCATTCGGCTTTCTCCACAATTGGTAGCAGAGCTCATGACAGAACTAAGGAAGAGGATGGATTACAAATCCATTTCAGCTGCTGCAGAAAATAACTCTATTATTCTCTCCGTAGAGTATTACATTGAGGTCAACATGTTATCACACGTTATCAGTGATGCAAAACAACAATTCATTTCAACATAAGGTTCCCATTTTTCCAAAAACTACCACGAGAATCCATCACTCTTCAACAACTAAACTACTAGTAGGTCCACAACAACTTAAACTACACTTTTCTGGGATTAAGTTCAAGAAACAAAAAGTTATCTTTTCATATCACATTAACTCATTGTAAATAAATTATAATTGCAAGGGTCGGTTTAAAAAGCAATAAACACATCAAATAAACTAACGAACATTTACATAATTTCAGAATAATTGTAAGAGAACTGACATTAAAAAATAAACATTCTAAAATTTCTTTACCGGAAACTAAAAAAAAAATGTTCTGGTGGAATTGAAAGAATTGTTTCATTAAATATCATTTCACTAACTAGTTCTGAATTACATCTTTCACCTTAAGCATTTTGACACTTCCATCAACTTTCTAAAAGTGAGAGTGGATTATAGACTTCCCTCTCAGAAGACTAAATTAGATAAAAACTGATGGGAGAAACCTATTATCAACCTCCTCCCCCTCATCAATAACTATTTGAGGAAAAGTTCCGGGAAGATGGCGGCGTGAGCAGGGTGGCGGAAATCTCCTCCCAAAACCATATAGATATATGAAAATAAAGCAAACACAACTATCCTAGAAGAGAGACCAGAGTATACAGGACAGCGCACAGCCTGTATTTGCACCTGAGAGGACTCGGCACCCCGCAAGGCAGGTAAGACACAGAGCAACGACCCAGCGGGACTTGAGCACTCCCCCACCCCAGCGCACCAGCAGGATGAGAGGCTTCAGAGCCGGGAGGGAGTGGAAGAACAGGCCCGCGAAATAACCAGCCCTGTTGATCTGCGCCGGGAGCACTGACACACATCGCGCAGTGTATTGGATATTGGAGAGGGAGAAGGTGCAGGTTTTGAGCTGAGAACGCACCCGGGTCCTTGCAGCAGGCTCGCCGGGACAAAAGAAAAGCGTGTGCTTTTTTTTTGGCGGTCTTAAAGAGGCAAGGGCCCAGGACTGTCCCAGCACACTTGGCCCAGCAGACTGGGAGTCCTGAGGAATTTTGGACCCCTTGGCTAGCGACTGAGAAACAGTAGCCGCACTGAAACTTCACACAGAAAACAATAGCCTCCCATTTGTTCCCGCCCTGGCCAGAGCTACAAAGGGCCTGGCAGAGCGGCATGGCCGCGGCTATGGATTAGTGAGGGAAAAGTGCCACCTATAGCATCCTTACAGAATCTACTCCCGGTGGGCGTTTTTTTTTCCTTTCTTTTCTTTCTTTTTTTTTTCTCCTTTCTTTCTCCTTTTTTTTTTAAAGTCCTAAAGAGCCGAGCTGACATACGTGGCACCTACAAGCGACCACCTCTATCGCCATGGAAAGACAGAGGAATATGGTACAGACCAAGCTCACCCAGACCCAGACAACACCAGAGAGGGAGACTGAAGGGATGGAAATGCACAATCTTCCTGAAAAAGAATTCAGAATAAAAGTCATAACCATGCTGATGGATCTACAGAGAAATATGCAAGAGCTGAGGGAGGAAGTGAGGGATGTCAGGAAAGACAATGCAGAAATGAGACAAGCCATCAACGGGCTTAGCAGCAGACTGGACGAGATGCAAGAGGCTGTTAATGGAATAGAAATCAGAGAACAGGAATACAGAGCAGCTGAGGCAGAGAGAGATAAAAGGATCTCTAGCAATGAAAGAATATTAAGAGAACTGTGTGACCAATCCAAATGGAACAATATTTGTATTATAGGAGTACCAGAGGAAGAAGAGAGAGAAAAAGGGATAGAAAGTGTCTTTGAAGGAATAATTGCTGAAAACTTCCCCATACTGGGGAAGGAAATAGTCTCTGGAAGCCCACAGATCTCCCAACACAAGTGACGCAAGGAAAACAACACCAAGACACATAATAATTAAAATGGCAAAGATCAAAGATAAGGACAGAGTACTAAAGACAGCTGGAGAGAGAAAAAAGATCACCTACAAAGGAAAACCCATCACACTATCATCACACTTCTCAACAGAAACCTTACAGGCCAGAAGAGAATGGCATGATATATGTAATGTAATGAAACAGACGGGCCTTGAACCAAGAACATTGTATCCAGCACGATTATCATTTAAATATAACAGAGGAATTAAACAATTTCCAGACAAGCGAAAGCTGAGAGAATCTGCCTCCCATAAACCACCTCTACAGGACATCTTAAAGGAACTGCTCTAGAGGGAAGCACTCCTAAGGCTAAAAAGATGTCACCACAGAAAATAAAATCATAGCAAAGAAAGCAGACCATCCAAATACTAACTAAAGGCAAAGAATAAAACACCTAGTATATAAAGAATGGAGGAGGAAGAATAAGAAGGGAGAGAAATAAAAAAACAACAGACTATGTTTACAATAACTTAACAAGAAAGTTAAGTTACACTGTTAGATAGTAAAGAAGCAACCCTTGAACCTTTGGTAACCACGAATCTAAAGCCAGGAATGGCAGTAAGTACATATCTATCAATAATCACCCTAAATGTAAATGGACTGAATGCACCAATCAAAAGACACAGAGTAACAGAATGGATAAAAAAGCGAGACCCATCTATATGCTGCCTACAAGAGACTCACCTCAAACCCAAAGATATACACAGACTAAAAGTGAAGGGATGGAAAAAGATATTTCATGCAAACAACAAGGAGAAAAAAGCAGGCGTTGCAGTACTTGTATCAGACAAAATAGACTTCAAAACGAAGAAAGTAGCAAGAGATAAAGAAGGACATTACATAATGATAAAGGGGTCAATCCAACAAGAGGAAATAACCATTACAAATATATATGCACACAATATGGGAGCAACGGCATATATGAAACAAATACTAACAGAATTAAAGGAGGAAATAGACAGCAATGCATTCATTTTAGGTGACTTCAACATACCACTCACTCCAAAGGACAGATCAACCAGACAGAAAATAAGTAAAGACACAGAGGCACTGAACAACACACTAGAACAGATGGACCTAACAGATATCTACAGAAATCTACACCCAAAAGCAACAGAATACACATTCTTCTCAAGTGCACATGGAACATTTTCCAGAATAGACAACATACTAGGCCACAAAAAGAACCTCGGTAAAGTCAAAAATATTGAAATTCTACCAACCAACTTCTCAGATCACAAAGGTATAAAACTAGAAATAAATTGTACAAAGAAAACAAAAGGCTCACAAATACATGGAGACTTAACAACATTCTCCTAATTAATCAATGGGTTAACGACCAAATCAAAACAGAAATCAAAGAATATATGGAGACTAATGACAACAACAACACAAAGCCACAACTTCTGTGGGACGCAGCAAAGGCAGTTCTAAGAGGAAAGTATATTGCAATCCAGACCTATTTAAAGAAGGAAGAACATTCAGAAATGAATAGTCTAAAGACACAATTACTGAAATTGAAAAAAGAAGAACAAATGAGACCCAAAGTCACCAGAAGGAGGGACATAATAAAGATCAGAGAAGAAATAAAATTGAGAAGAATAAAACAATAGAAAAAATCAATAAAACCAAGAGCTGGTTCTTTGAAAAAATAAACAAAATAGATAAACCCCTAGCCAAACTTATTAAGAGAAAAAGAGAATCTACACACATAAACAGAATCAGAAATGAGAAAGGAAAAAACACAATGAACTCCACAGAAATATAAAGAATTATAAGAGAATACTATGAAAATCTATATGCTAACAAGCTGGAAAACCTAGAAGAAATGGACAACTTCTTAGAAAAATACAACCTTCCAATCTGACCAAGCAAGAAACAGAAAACCTAAACAGATGAATTACAAGCAACAAAATTGAATCGGTAATCAAAAAACTACCTAAGAACAAAACCCCCAGGCCAGATGGATTCACCTCTGAATTCTACCAGACATATAGAGAAGAAATAACACCCATTCTCCTTAAAGTTTTCCAAAAAATAGAAGAGGAGGGAATACTTCCAAACTCATTCTATGAAGCCAGCATCACTCTAATACCAAAACCTGGCAAAGACCTCACCAAAAAAGAAAATTACAGACCAATATCCCTGATGAACGTAGATGCAAAAATACTCAACAAAATATTAGCAAACCGAATTCAAAAATACATCAAGAGGATCATACACCATGATCAAGTGGGATTCATCCCAGGGATGCAAGGATGGTACAACATTCGAAAATCCATCAACATCATCCACCACATCAACAAAAAGAAGAACAAAAACCACATGGTCATCTCCATAGATGCTGAAAAAACATTTGACAAAATTCAGCATCCATTCATGATTAAAACTCTCAACAAAATGGGTATAGAGGGCAAGTACCTCAACTTGTATATGACAAACCCACAGCTAACATCAACTTAACAGCGAGAAGCTGAAAGCTTTTCATCTAAGATTGGGAACAAGACAGGGATGCCCACTCTCTCCACTGTTATGCAACATAGTACTGGAGGTCCTAGCCACAGCAATCAGACAAAACAAAGAAATACAAGGCATTCAGACTGGTAAAGAAGAAGTCAAATTGTCACTATTTGCAGATGACATGATATTGTATATAAAAAACCCTAAAGACTGCACACCAAAACTACTAGAACTAATATCTGAATTCAGCAAAGTTGCAGAATACAAAATTAACACACAGAAATCTGTTGCTTTCCTATACACTAACAATGAGCTAACAGAAAGAGAAATCAGAAAAACAATTCCATTCACAATTGCATCAAAAAGAATAAAATACCTAGGAATAAACCTAAATGAAGGAAGTGGAAGACCTATACTCTGAAAACTACAAGACACTCCTAAGAGAAATTAAAGAAGACACTAACAAATGGAAATTCATCCTATGCTCTTGGCTAGGTAGAATAAATATTGTCAAACTGGCTATACTATCTATAGCAATCTACAGATTCAACGCAATCCCTCTCAAAATACCAACAGCTTTCTTCAATGAACTGGAACAAATAATTCTAAAATTCATATGGAACCACAAATACCACGAATAGCCAAAGCAATCCTGAGAAGGAGGAATAAAACAGGGGGAATTACGCTCCCTGACTTCAAGCTCTACTACAAGGCCACAGTAATCAAGACAATATGGTATTGGCACAAAAACAGACCCACAGACCAGTGGAACAGAATAGAAAATCCAAACATTAACCCAAACATATACAGTCAATTAATATTTGATAAAGGAGCCTTAGATATACAATGGGGAGATGACAGCCTCTTCGGCAGCTGGTGTTGGAAAAACTGGACAGCTACATGTAAGAGAATGAAACTGGACTACTGTCTAGCCCCGTACACAAAGGTAAACTCAAGGTGGATCAAAGACCTGAATGTAAGTCATGAAACCATAAAACTCTTAGAAAAAAACATAGGCAAAAATTTCTTGGACATAAACATGAGCAACTTCTTTATGAATATATCTCCCCGAGCAAGGGAAACAAAAGCAAAAATGAACAGGTGGGACTATATCAAGCTGAAAAGCTTCTGTACAGGAAAGGACACCATCAGTAGAACAAAAAGACATCCTACAGTATAGGAGAATATATTCATAAACGACATATCCGATAAGGGGTTGACATCCAAAATATATAAAGAACTCACATACCTCAACAAACATTAAGTAAATAATCCAATTAAGAAATGGGCAGTGGACATGAATAGACACTTCTCCAAAGAAGTAATTCAGATGGCCAACAGGCACATGAAAAGATGCCTCACATCACTAATCATCAGAGAAATGCAGATTAAAACCACAGTGAGATATCACCTCACACCAGTGAGGATGGCCAACATCCAAAACACAAACAACAACAAATGTTGGCGAGGATGTGGAGAAAAGGGAACCCTCCTACACTGCTGGTGGGAATGCAAATTAGTTCAACCATTGTGGAAAGCAGTATGGAGGTTCCTCAAAAAACTCAAAATAGAAATACCATTTGACCCAGGAATGCCACTCCTAGGAATTTACCCTAAGAATGCAGCAGCCCAGTTTGAAAAAGACAGATGCACCCCTATGTTTATCGCAGCACTATTTACAATAGCCAAGAAATGGAAGCAACCTAAGTGTCCATCAGTAGATGAATGGATAAAGAAGATGTGGTACATATACACAATGGAATATTATATAGCCATAAGAAGAAAACAAATCCTACCATTTGCAACAACATGGATGGAGCTAGAGGGTATTATGCTCAGTGAAATAAGCCAGGCAGAGAAAGACAAGTACCAAATGATTTCACTCATCTGTGGAGTATAAGAACAAAGAAAAAACTGAAGGAACAAAACAGGAGCAGACTCACAGAACCCAAGAATGGACTAATAGTTACCAAAGGGAAAGGGACTGGGGACGATGGGTGGGAAGGGAGTGGCAAAGGGGAGAAAGGGGCATTATGATTAGCAGATATAATGTTGGGGGGCATGGGGAGGGCTGTACAACTCAGAGAAGACAAGTAGTGATTCTATAGCATCTCACTATGCTGATGGACAGTGAGTGTAATGGGGTTGGTGGGGGGGGCCTGATGAAGGGGTTAGTTTAATCACCATAATATTGCACATGTAATTGTAGATTAATGATACCAAAATAAATTTAAAAAAAAATAATATTTGAATAAGCCCTAGCAGTATGCTGATGATGAAGTCTTGAGGTATTTTCATAGGACAGTGACCTAATACCCGACATCCTGTCAACTTTTTTCTTCACCAGCCTATTTTTAAATCACAACAAATTTGAATGTACAGGTAAATAATAATTATAAGTTTCAGGGCCTAAAAATCTCTTCTTTCATTTCTCCCAAAATAGCAGAATTCTCCTCAGGGTTTATTTCAAAGCGAGGAAATACTGTTGACAAACTTTTAAAAATTCTATTAGTTAACTACTCATTCCAAAAGGTATAATTTTTCTGACACCAGAATTAATTATCCTTGACAAGGTCTCACGTGAAAGCTTTATATCACCTAGCACATCACAAATACAACGACAAGAAAGCAACCACGCATGTTAAGTGTGCATTCGCGGCTTATCACGAAAAGACCCACCCATATCCTTTCTCAGACCAGCCGCGGACAGCTGTCCCATGGCGGGTGTACAATTCCCAGCACTCTCGGCGGGCCCGCACCCCTGCCACCCAGGCCCGCCCGGACGCCCTCCTCGTGCCGCTGCCGCCCCCACCCAAGCTCTGACCTACGTGTGGCCCCACCTGACCACAGGCCCGACTCCTTCCCGGTCTGTCGTGGGAGGTGAGGTGTCGCGGGTCGAAGAGCAGGGCCCGGGTACAGTGAGGGGAAAGGGGCCCCGGCGAGGGCCCTCCGAAGGGGTGGCAGGCCGGCGGCCTCACCTGCGGCGGGTGGCGGCTCTCCGGCGTCGCTGGGCGCCAGGGTGACGGCGCCGTCCCTCCAGACGCGGATCTGCGCCGCCGAGCGCACGCGGCGGCGAGGCTGGCAGCAGCCGGCGTCGGCGGCTCGCAGGGAGTCGCAGCACTGGTAGCACACGGCCCACGCCTGCTCCTCGTTGATGGGCTGATTGTAGAGCCGCAGGATCTCCTCCAGGCTCAGCGCGTCCTGGGGGCCCCCGGCACCTCCGGGCTCTGGCGGCCCCTCAGCGCCCGTGGGCTCTGCTGGCGGCTCCGCGCCACCCGCCGGGCCCGCCGGCTGAGCCATCCCGCGGTCGGCGCTGTCCTCGGCCGCCGCGCGGTGTGCGGGTGTCTCTTCAGCCCCGGAGCATCATGCCAGCGCGCCGGCGCCTCCTCGTCCTCGGAACCGCCCCGCTCAGCCGGCCGCGCGCGCCGCCGCAGGGGACCGGCGCGGAGCAAGGCGGAATCGCAGTGAGCGAGCGGCGGGCCGCGAGATGCCGCAGCAGCCCTACCAGGCCGCCGCCGCCGTCGCCGCCAGCCCGTAGCTACGCGATGGCGTCCGCCGGCCCCGCCCCGCGCCCGCCGCGCGCTCTGTGTGGGGGCTGCGAGCCGCCCCCAGGGTCCGCTCGGCCCGCGGCTTGATCTGTGCTGCGCCCTACGCTCCGCCTCCGCCCGACCGCCGCGACCCTGTCACCACCCCTGCGAAGCGGGGAGGTCACTGGCACTGATTCCCCCACGGACTTGGTTTGCCAAGACTCAGTTGCCTGGAGTGAATTCCTAGGGAATGAATGTCTGCAGAACCACTCGGCTTGAGGCCGCCACAAGACCTGACCATGGGCTCCCGCCTCCCTCCGTGGCCCGCGCGCCCTCTTCAAGCCGCCGCGCCATTTCTCCTGACCAGCCCACGGCTTACAGCTCGCGGCCTCGCCCCTACCTCATTCCCCGCACCGTGCTCTGCTCTTTTTTGGGTAGCTGTCGTTACCAACGTACATAATTTACTTACGTGCCTTGTTTATTGAATACCCCCTTCTCCACTCCCATCTTCAGTGTAAACCCCATGAAGACAAGGATTTTCGATTTAGCCCACTGACACCTCACCAGCTCACAGATCAGGGCGTGGAATATAAGCTTGTGAATAATGTGCAGGCGTTAGTTACAGCGTCCTTCCGATTCTTCTGTAACATCAGTACAATTCCACTTAGATAATATTTCCAATGACCACAGTCATAGCCCAGTTAACCCAGTGTGTTCATGCGATGTGGAATTGATTTCACAGTGGCAAAGCTGAACCAAGGACAATTAGCCTTTGAGTAAAAAATACTCCTGGGCCTCGCTGAGCTCATTAAGTATGGACTAAAACAGATTAATTCTTTAATGAAATAATCACTCATTGATAAATGAGTTTAATTGGTAACATTTCACTCTGAAGCTAGTCCTGTGTGAGAACCTTAGGAAGTTGAAACTATCAACCAAATAAGAAATTTACCTGTAGTGCCAATAAACCTGTTAAGGCCATTTTATATGCACTATTAGGTATCCCTTCAACCATGCATCTTGAAGTAGGAATTACAACAAACCGTCTGTTATTAATTTTTGAGATACCACAGTACAGACAGCACGAGTGGGGAGAAGAGAGAAAAGCGAAAGCATATAAAAGAGTAAGAAATTGAAAGGGGAGAAAAAAAGCTTCTCTGTAGGCACCTTATTATTATATCACTAAAAGAGATAAAAAACAGCTACTTCGAGTAACATCACTTAATTATGAGTTCATAATCATTATTTGTAAAAATACACTATCAATGTGCGCCAAAGCCCTGAGGAAAAAAGGTTTATTTTTCTTATAGATATAGACAGGATGGATTTAGACATATAGAACCTCTTGATTAAAAACATGGAAAAACATTCCCAAGTTTTGGTATTTTAACAGTTTAGATCCTGGGTGAATTTTGAAAACACAGAGGGCTTTGAGATAGTTTCAACAATGTAGAAAAACAGCTAAATGGTCTACTGTCATAGACACTATCACCATCTTCTGGCCTTAGAGGATATTGCTGCCATGTTGCACTCGGACAACGACGGCCCAACATCATTACAAGTTTGTCCTTACCTTTACCCAACAAAAGACAATTTAAATGAATTAATCAATTGAGTAATCAATAAGCCATCCATGGCATAGGACAGTAACTAATAAATAGCCAAGATAACAGGGAAAGAAGGAAGGGAGTGGAAGTAAAGAAAAGGAAATGTTACAGAAAAAACTGGAAAACCTGGACTGGATCGGTGACGGAAGAACCAAGCAGCACTGGGAGGTCTTGGAGTGTTGAGGTTTTATTTTACACTGGCGGACTCAGAGGGGAGTAATCTCCCAAGGTCTGAGCCCCGAACAAAGGCAAGGAGAGCAATGTATATTTTTCTGCTTCCGTATCTGCAGCACTGCTACGTGCACAGCAAGCAAGCAAGCAAGCAAAGCAACAGGGAGTTTAGGGAGTGAGTGCCTAGCAGAGCGGGAAGTGAAGCGGAGGAGGGGAAACGGGAGTTTCTGCTGTCTTTGCTAAAGAAGAGAAGCAGAAGGGAGCCACCTGGACTAGATTGCTGACCTTGTAAATATTTCCCTATTATCCCCCCTCTGATGCCCCATTAAACACTTCGTTTTAGGGGGCAGCATTTTTTTGTTTATGATACGGTTATAATGCTTGTATTTATACTTTTAATTGCTTTGAGCTAGGATTGTTTTTCCTTGTGACTTTTTCGTTAAAGTTCTGAGTACTTTGTGAAGAACACAAATTATTATGTTTTTATGCATTTGTATGGTCCTTGTGTGTACAAGTGAAATGAGTCCTTCAGACTTGATAAGCCTGCACTTAACAAAAAATACTTAGTTTTTCTTAGTTCTAATTTATTTTTATGCAGCTGAGCATTACACTTAGGCTGGCTTATTTGAGTGTGAGGATGGGTGCTAAGGGTGGAGGGCCACTAAGGGCAGCTCCCTTGGGTGATGACCATGAACTTCATGACTTTGTACAGTTAATTTGATAGAGGTAACATTATAGAGAGGTACTTTGGAAATGCAGGCTGAGACTTGAGTTACCCTAGGAGAGACAGGAACAAAATGGCAGCAGACTCACAGACTCCAAGAAGGGAGTAGCAGTTACCAAAGGGAAGGGTGTGGAGCAGGAGGGAAAAGGGGATTAAGGGGCATTATGATTAGCATATGTAATGTAGGGGGAGTCACACAGAAGGCTGTATAGCACAGAAAAGACAAGTAGTGACTCTGTAGCATCTTATGCTGATGGACAGTGACTGTAATGGGGTATGTGGTGGGGACTTGATATAGGGGGGAATGCAATAACCACAGTGTTGCTTATATGAAACCTTTGTAAGATTGTATATCAATGATACTTAAAAAAAAAAGCGAACACATTTTGGGAAGAAAAGCATATGGCACTGAATCACAAGAAGGTTGTATACAATAGAAGGAATTACATACAATAGAAGGAATTCTCTATTTTGTTTTTGCTAAATACAGATTCATGACTGACATGCTGTATTTAAAGTAATTTCTTGCCTGTGTGAGCTTATGTGGAATTAAGTTGAGGCAAGATGATGAGTAGAATGTTGTTTGATGTTCCTCTGCACACAGATAATATACCAGGCAAATCTTTAAAACCCTAACTAAAATCTATTATAAAACTAGTCATAGAACCTAAACTGTTGACCCTTTTTCTGTGCAAGGACAATATAATTGTACTCGTTTTTGTATGATTTTCAGAACGCTTTGAAATTTTGATAAGCCCCACAATCCATCATTACATAGAAACTGCTGACTACTGCTGAATATATGAGAGGTTGATATATTTCCGTGGGGTTCAAGCAATACTGTGGAATAACTTAGCATCTTCCTATTTTCTCATTTGCAATTCAAATTCAAAGATTCAAGTACTTTTATGTACAGTATATTTTTGTTCCAATTTCTGAGATTGATTTTTTTTTTTAGTCTGTGGCTTCATCACTTTTTACACATTGCTTGACATAAATTGTCTGAATAAATCAACATTTATATGTCTTTTTCAAAGTGCTGGGAAATCTGAAAAATGGTGGCATGTGTTACTCTGAATATAATTTTGGCTTTCAACGATTTTGCATTTATTAAAAAATGGAATCCTTGAAGTTTTTTTTTAATTTACTTATCATTTTTGCAGAATAAATGTACTTCAAGCTTCATACTCTGGACATGCTGGCTGAACTGTTCTGAGTCTTTCAGGAAGCATAGCCTTCAGGGAGCGCAATCTGCCTGTGCAGCCCAAGCTTATCCCAGACACTCCCAGACAATTGATCTTAAGAGGCACATTCACCTAGAAAGGTGCACCAAAAAGGAAAAAATAGAACAGCATATTTTTTCAGTGTTATAACCAAAACTATCATTGCCCCAAATTATTATTCCTTATACTTTTATAGTGATGCTTTGTGTTTTGAAAGTGCTTTCTTCAGTCATACAAGCTGAAGATCAGATACTATTATCCCTGTCTTGCAGATGACAAAACACAGGACTAACAAATGAAAGGAGTAGGACTGGAATCCTGGCCTCCTGACCAGCTCAGCTGTTTCTGATTCATTACCATGTCTCTCTAAACTTGCACAGAGCAAGAAGTGTCCTCACACTTCATCCCTCACTTCACCCAGCCTGAGTACATTAAAAGCAGATGCTTTAAAATGTGTGCATAGTAATATGATCCATTAAACTTTGGTATTTTAAACTCTTTAAATTAATAATGCAATGCCCGTCTCTCTCAATTGGTCCTTGTGAATTCATTGGCATTTAAGTTTCACCATAGCCGTCATCTCCCCATAGTAATTATCTTTGAAGTGATCTACATGACTGTCCCCAACAGAGGACTGCAAATCATCACTTCTCTAAGGAGGCTAATTCCATCAACAATCCTAAATGCAACTTGAAACTCAACTCTCGTAATTTTGGTAATCAAACTTAATAATAACCAAAAATTAATCAGAAAAACTAGCATGTGATCTTATATGCAGAGCTGGAAGTACATAGGCCAGATAACAAAACTGGTTTCCTCTGGTCTATAAACTTTAAAGAATTAACTTTTTCTTTCCCATGGCAAAGATATGTGTTTAGTGGAAAACATTTCAAAAATATCTATTAATACCCTTTTACTAAGTTGTAGCATAAACCAGTGTTTTCCACAATATTTTCATTCTATTAACTCTGTTTATAAATTCACCCATCCTATCTTGATGATAGGATACACACCCATTGACTAAAAACTGAGGAAAAGTAGAGTTACAAGGTAAAATATATGAACAGTAGCATATCGGCTATGTTCCTGAGGGACTCTAGAAAATACTAGGACAAACAATAGTCATGTTTCACCTTATAAATGTGATTCTCCTTTGAAATAATTATATTTAAACCAATAAGGAGAGATGGTATTCTGATTCTGAAATTAAGTGGAATTATTAGCTTTAGTTAGTTAAGAAGATGCAACTTGGAAAAGACCTCATAGATCTAAACTTTAGGTCAAGCCACTATTATACACTTAGGCAAATTTGAGTCTGTAGAAGTTAAGTGACTTACCTCAAATTAATGCTAGTTGCCAAAAGCAATTCAAATATACTTCCTGTAAGTTTTCCACATCTTCTTTATAGCCCTAATACCTAGTTCTCATCAGATTTCAAAAAGGAGGATATGCTCTAGCTTACATAATTCCAATGGAAAATAGGAAACAACACAAGGCCCAAAATTACCTTTTATAACAAAATTTTGATGTTTGACAATAACTGCTTGAAAATGTAGAACTCTGAATAGGACTTTTAAGAAACCAGACTTTTGGGTTATATAAGTTAAAGAGAAATAATCCATTTTAAGACTGAAGTCATACTTTGTTGAGAAAAAGCTAAAATATTTTTTCAAACCTCTGTATTTAATTTTTGCTGACTTTTATACAAAAAAGATGCCTTTACTGTTGCTCGAAAAAGGTTGGCTTTTTGTCCTGATGTACATGTGGAAGTCTAGAGCTGATTTTGGCTCTCTTATTCTATTCTGAGTCTGTGAAAGGCTCATTTCTCTTCAAAGGCCAACATCTACCCAACACAAAATATGGCTTACCTTTAAATTCAATTAAATAAGCAATGAATTAAGCACCTTCTAATTATCCTTAAAAGCTTGCCTTGGTAATTTTTGAGGCAGGGTCTAGGAAGGGGTGTACTCCTCATATTTTAGTTTTGCTTTTCCCTCATATTTTTACCCAAACTGTTCTGTTAACCTGATTCCTGTGTCTTCTTGATCTTCTCTTCTGAGTCATTAGTAGAGGACATGGACTTTCTTTCTCTCATTTGCTATGCATGTTCATTCCTCTCAGGAACTGGAAGTGTAACCCTTGTTCCTACTTTCTGCCTAGTAATCATAATCCTTTTTTAAAAATGTTAGACAAAAAACATTGACATTGAAATTCATAAAAACATGACTCCCAGATTTCAATCTAAAGTTGTGAGACAATATTTTTTTAAAACTTCCTAACACTGTTCTTTTAATGACAATAAAATTATTCTCTTGCAAGATTTGCTAAGTAATCATCATACTTCAACTGTGATAGTCATAATGCCATTGATATTTTCAGTTTTAAATAGATTATATGGTATTCATTATTTTCTTTTTAGCAGAAGCAATTTTTTATTTTATTTATGTTGAGGGACTATAAATATCTTCAGCTAAACCAAAGCACTGAAGTAACCACCCAGATAATTTTGGTCAACTGCTCACAACCTTTAATCTGATTTAACAAATAAGGTAGAGGATTTTCATTCATACAACATTCCCATAAGCATATCTAGGGATATTTGAAATTCTCAAGTCACCTACGTATATACCTCCACTTACTTCTTTTCCACTCAACAATGCTGTCATGCAAGAGAAGAAACATGACACAATGAAAGCCCAATAGCATACTTTCAACACCCTAAATTGCTCTTACTTATTTTAAAGTAAATTAACATACTAATACTTTAAAAAATTCTTTCAAAGCACCTAAAAGATGTGTAAAATAACCAAGAAGAGATGTGCTGGGAAGATGGTGGCATAAGCAGGGCAGTGGAAAACTCCTCCCAAAACTATATATATTTGTGAAAATACAACTATTCCTAAAAGACAGACCAGAAGATACAGTACAACAGCCAGGCTACAGTACATCTGCGAGACCTCAGCATTTCACAAAGCGGGTAAGTTACAAAGCTGCGAATCGGAGGGACCCGAGCAATCCGCCACCCCAGCGCACTGGCAGGAGGAAAAGAATCAGAGTGGGGAGGGAGTGGAAGCACAGGACTGCTAAATAACCAGCCCTGGTGAGGTGATCTACACCGGGAGCACAGACACACATCGCATGGTGTATGGGAGATTAGAGAAACAGAAGTGCAGGATCCGAGATGGAGACTGCAAGCAGGTCCCCTCAGCTGGCTCCCCGGGACAAAAGAAAAGTGAGCGCTTTTTTAAAAATCATAAAGAGACAAGGGCCCAACAGCAGAACCAAATCGTCCCAGCATACTCAGCCCAGTAGGCTGGGAATTTGGGGGAATTTTGGACCCACTGACCGGCGGCCAGGCAAAGCGGCTGCGACAAGGCTTTCCACAGAGATCAGCAGCCTGCCATACGTTCCCACCGGCACCACAAAGGGTCTGGCTGAACTGCCACTGCTGCAGAACAGCAGAATAGCGGCCCCATCCACAGCAACCTCACAGAATCTACTCCCGGCTGACGCACTGCTAAGCAAGAAGGACCTCAGAATCCAAAACAAGGTCAGGAAGGCACCAAGGGGAACCAGAACACATCCAGCAAGACTGGAAAGCCCCACAGTGCTATAGGCTAGGCTGAGGCGGCCCACACAAAGGCAGCTCAGGGGATTATCCCAGAGACTGCCTCCCGGTGTGCAGGAAACCAGCTCAGGCCCTGGAGAAGGACAAGGAGAACAACAAGCAGGAAGGGACTTTGTTCTTCCAGCTAACACACATGGCACCTGCCAGCGACCACTTCTATCACCATGAACAGACAGAGGAATATGGTCCAGGCAAGGATCACACAGACAACCCCAGAGAGAGGGCCTGATGGGATAGACTTACACCATCTTCCCAACAAAGAATTCAGAATAAAAGTCATGACCATTCTGATGGATCTACAGAGAAATATGCAAGAGCCAAGGGAGGAAGTGAGGAAAGACAATCCAGAAATAAGACAAGCAATCGACGGGCTTAAGAACAGACTGGACAAGGTGCAAGAGACTGTTAATGGAATAGAAATCAGAGAACAGGAATACAGAGAAGCTGAAGCAGAGAGAGACAGAAGGATCTCTAAGAATAAAATAACATTAAGAGAACTGTGTGACCAATCCAAATGGAACAATATTTGCATTATAGGAGTACCAGAAGAAGAGAGAGAAAAAGGGATAGAAAGTGTCTTTGAAGAAAGAGTTGCTGAAAACTTCTCCAAGCTGGGGAGGGAAATAGTTTCTCAGACCATGGAAGCCCACAGATCTCCCAACACAAGGGACCCAGGGAAGATAACACCAAGACACATAATAATTAAAATGGCAAAGATCAAAGACAAGGACAGAGTATTAAAGGCAGCCAGAGAGAGGAAAAAGATCACCTACAAAGGAAAACCATCAGCCTATCATCGGACTTCTCAACAGAAACCTTACAGGCCAGAGAGAACATCATGATATATTTAATGGAATGAAACAGAAGGGCCTTGAACCAAGAATACTGTATCCAGCACGATTATCATTTGAATTTGAGGGAGGGATTAAACAATTCCCAGACAAGAGAAAGCTAAGGGAATTTGCCTCCCACAAATCACCTCAACTGGATATCTTAAGGGGACTGCTCTGGATGGAAGCTCTCCTAAGGGCTAAAAAGTTGTCACTGGAGAAAATAAAATCATAGCAAAGAAAGCAGACCATCCAAATACTAACTAAAGGCAAAAAGTAAAATCAACTATCCACAAAAACAGTCAAAGGAAATGTAAAAGAGTACAGAATAAAAAACCTAGTATATAAAGAATGGAGGAGGAAGAATAAGAAGGGAGAGAAATAAAGAATCATCAGACTATATTTATAAAAGCTTAACAAGAGAGTTAGGTTTGACTGCTTGATAGTAAAAAGCTACCCATGAACCTTTGGTAACCACGAATCTAAAGCCAGCAATGGCAATAAATACATATCTACGATTATCACCTAAATGTGAATGGACTGAATGCACCAATCAAAAGACATAGAGTAATAGAATGGATAAAAAAGCAAGACCCATCTATATGCTGTTTACAAGAGACTCACTTCAAACCCAAAGACATACACAGACTAAAAGTGAAGGGATGGAAAAAGATATTTCATGCAAACAAACGAGAAAAAAGCAGGTGTTGCAGTACTTGTATCGGACAAAATAGACTTCAAAACGAAGAAAGTAGCAAGAGGTAAAGAAGGACATTACATAATGATAAAGGGGTCAATCTAACAATAGGATATAACCATTATAAATGTATATTCACCCAACACAGGAGTGCCAACATATGTGAAACAAATACTAAAAGAATTAAAGGAGGAAATAGAAAGCACTGCATTCATTTTAGGAGACTTCAACACACCACTCACTCTGAAGGACAGATCAACCAGACAGAAAATAAGTAAAGACACAGAGGCACTAAACAAAACACGAGAACAGATGGACCTAACAGACATCTACAGAACTCTACACCCAAAAGCAGCAGGATACACATTCTTCTCAAGTGCAAATGGAACATTTTCCAGAATAGATCACATACTAGGCCACAAAAAGAACCTCAGTAAATTCAAAAATATTGAAGTTCTATCAACCAACTTCTCAGATCACAAAGGTATAAATCTAGAAATAAATTGTACAAAGACAACAAAAAGGATCATAAATACATGGAGACTTAACAACATGCTCCTAAATAACCAATGGATCAACAACCAAATTAAAAGAGATCAAACAATACATGGAGACAAATGACAACAACAACACAAAGCTACAACTTCTGTGGGATGCAGCAAAGACACTTCTAAGAGGAAAGTATATTGCAATCAGGCCTATTTAAAGAAGGAAGAACAATCCCAAATGAATAGTCTAAAGACACTATTATTGAAATTGGAAAAAGAAGAACAAATGAGGCCCAATGTCACCAGAAGGAGGGACATAATAAAGATTAGAGAAGAAATAAATAAAATTGACAAAAATAACACAATAGAAAAAAATCAATGAAAGCAAGAGCTGGTTCTCTGAAAAAATAAACATAATAGATAAACCCCTAGTGAGACTTATTAAGTGAAAAAGAGAATCTACACACATAAACAGAATCAGAAATGAGAAAGGAAAAAACACAATGGACTCCACAGAAATACAAAGAATTATAAGAGAATATTATGAAAATCTATATGCTAACAAGCTGGAAAACCTAGAAGAAATGGACAACTTCTTAGAAAAATACAACCCTCCAATTCTGACCAAGCAAGGAGAAAATATAAACAGACCAATTACAAGCAACGAAATTGAATCGGTAATCAAAAAACTACCTAAGAACAAAACCCCAGGCCAGATGGATTCACCTCTGAATTTTACCAGACATATAGAGAAGAAATAATACCCATTCTCCTTAAAGTTTTCCAAAAAAAAGAAGAGGAGGGAATACTTCCAAACTCATTCTATGAAGCCAGCATCACTCTAATACCAAAACCGGGCAAAGACCTCACCAAAAAGAAAATTACAGACCAATATCCCTGATGAACGTAGATGCAAAAATACTCAACAAAATATTAGCAAACCGAATTCAAAAATACATCAAGAGAATCATACACCATGATCAAGTGGGATTCATCTCAGGGATGCAAGGATGGTACAACATTCGAAAATCCATCAACATCATCCACCACATCAACAAAAAGAAGGACAAAAACCACATGATCATCTCCATAGATGCTGAAAAAGCATTTGACAAAATTCAACACCCATTCATGATAAAAACTCTCAACAAAATGGGTATAGAGGGCAAGTACCTCAACATAATAAAGGCCTTATATGACAAACCAACAGCCAACATCATACTTAACAGTGAGAAGCTGAAAGCTTTTCATCTAAGACCGGGAACAAGACAGGGATACCCACTCTCTCCACTGTTTCTCAGCGTAGTACTGGAGGTGCTAGCAATGGCAATCAGACAAAACAAATCCAGATTGGTAAAGAAGTCAAATTGTCACTATTTGCAGATGACATAATATTGTACATAAAAAACCCCAAAGACTCCACTCCAAAAGTACTAGAACTAATATCTGAATTCAGCAAAGTTGCAGGATACAAAATTAACACAGAAATCTGCTGCTTTCCTATACACTAAAGATGAACTAGCAGAAAGAGAAATCAGGAAAAGAATTCCATTCACAATTTCATCAAAAAGAATAAAATACCTAGGAATAAACATAATGAAGGAAGTGAAAGACCTATACCCTGAAAACTACAAGACACTCCTAAGAGATATTAAAGAGGACACTAACAAATGGAAATTCAGCCCATGCTCTTGGCTAGGAAGAATAAATATTGTCAAAATGGCTATACTACCTAAAGCAATCTACAGATTCCATGCAATCCCTATCAAAATACCAACAGTATTCTTCAATGAACTGGAACAAATAGTTCTAAAATTCATATGGAACCACAAAAGACCCCAAATAGCCAAAGCAATCCTGAGAAGGAGGATGAAACATGGGGAATTACGCTCACAGACTTCAAGCTCTACTACAAAGCCACAGTAATCAAGACAATATGGTACTGGCACAAGAACAGACCCACAGATCAGGGGAACAGATAGAAAATCCAGACATTAACCCAAACATATACGGTCAATTAATATATGATAAAGGAGCCTTGGATATACAATGGGGAGATGACAGCCTCTTCAGCACCTGGTGTTGGCAAAACTGGACAGCTACAGGTAAGAGAATGAAACTGGACTACTGTCTAACCCCATACACAAAAGTCAACTCAAAATGTATCAAAGACCTGAATGTAAGTCATGAAACCATAAAACTCTTAGAAAAAAACAGGCAAAAATCTCTTGGACATAAGCATGAGCGACTTCTTCATGAACATATCTCCCCAGAAAAGGGAAACAAAAGCAAAAATGAACAAGTGGGACTATACCAAGCTGAAAAGCTTCTGTACAGCAAAGGACACCATCAGTAGAACAAAAGGACATCCTACAGTATGGGAGAATATATTCATAAATGACATATCCGATAAGGGGTTGACATCCAAAATATATAAAGAACTCACGCACCTTAACAAACAAAAAGCAAATAATCCAATTAAGAAATGGGCAGAGGACATGAATAGACACTTCTCCAAAGAAGTTCAGATGGCCAACAGGCACATGAAAAGATGCTCCACATTGCTAATCATCTGAGAAATGCAAATTAAAACCACAATGAGATATCACCTCACACCAGTAAGGATAGCCAACATCCAAAACACAAACAATAACAAATGTTGGCAAGGATTTGGAGATTGGGGAATCCTCCTACAGTGCTGGTGGGAATGCAAATTAGTTCAACCATTGTGGAAAGCAGTATGGAGGTTCCTCAAAAAACTCGAAAGAGAAATACCATTTGACCCAGGAATTCCACTCCTAGGAATTTACCCTAAGAATACAGGATCCCAGATTGAAAAAGACATATGCACTTCTGTGTTTATTGCAGCACTATTTACAATAGCCAAGAAATGGAAGCAACCTAAGTGTCCATCAGTAGATGAATGGATAAAGAAGATGTGGTACATATACACAATGGAATATTATTCAGCCATAAGAAGAAAACAATTCCTACCATTTGCAACAACATGGACGGAGCTAGAAGGTATTATGCTCAGTGAAATAAGCCAAGCGGAAGAAGACAAGTATCAAATGATTTCACTCATATGTGGAGCATAAGAGCAAAGAAAAAAACTGAAAGAACAAAACAGCTGCAGACTCACAGAATGCAAGAATGGACTAACAGTTACCAAAGGGAAAGGGACTGGGGAGGATGGGTGGGAAGGGAGGGGCAAGGGGGAGAAAGGGGCATTATGATTAGCAGATATAATGTTGGGGGGCACGGGGAGGGCTGTACAACTCAGAGAAGACAAGTAGTGATTCTATAGCATCTCACTACGCTGATGGACAGTGACTGTAATGGGGTAGGTAGGCAGGACCTGATGAAGTGGGAAGTTTAGTAACCATAATTTTGCACATGTAGTTTGAGATTAATGATACCAAAAAAATAAATAAATAAATAACCAAGAAGAGTTTTATAAAGTAAGAGAAAGCTATTAAAATATCACAAGAGATTATCTAATGCAGATCTTTAACTCCAGGCTGGGCAACTCCATAATCCCCATTTTATAGAGACAAATGAGGCCTAGAAAGATCAGCTTGCTGTAGTTCTAGGGTTATCAAGTCAAAACTAGAATTACAACAAAATCCTGCCACTAAGTTTTACCTATACAGTTCACAACACAAAAAGTAGCATTTTTCAGCGATTAAGTAGTGTACCAAATAATTGAAATCTCTATTATACATATTTTACAAGAAAAATATACCATGTAAATACATATTTCAAAGTTTTTATCTAATTCTAAAATATATTCGAAAAAAGAACCTATTATTGCTAGGGAAAGTTACAAAGAAGTAACTTCTGAATTAATGTCTTTTACCATATTTAAAACAACCTCTACTTGTAATATACAACTTATTTAAGTGTTTGTTGTAATCAAGGGATTTTTAAAAACTGAAGATCCCAGCTTAACATCTTTGAACTCATCCAGACACTAGTTTTATTAATAGAAAAAAACTATTCAAGGTTTATTTGAAACATTATTTATAACTTCAGTTCAAAAAATTTTTAATTCCATATATCACTGGAATTAATATAGTATAAATCTAAAGCTGATTCTGATAAGGTAAGATGTATATCGGAAATCCTAGAGGAACTATTTGAAAAAAACTTAGAAATATAGTAACATAGTAGCACAGTCATTGAAAAAGGTGAAAGGCTACATTAGATAATATTTGCTTAATGCAAAAGAAGGCAGTAAAAGAGAAATAAAGGAACAAGAAAGGCATGAAGCACAAAACAAAATAAAATAGCAGAAATAAATCCAACTATATCAATAACAACATTCGATGTGAATGGATTTAGCAATCCAGTCATAAGGCAGAGATTCTCAGAATGGAAAAAAAAAAGACAAGATTTTATCTATAGGAGACATACTTTATATTTAAAGATACAGATCAACTGAAAGTTAAAGATGGAAGGAAATATAATCATGCAAACAGCAACCACAAGAAAGCTATACTAATATCAGACAAATAGACTTTAAAACAAAAATATTATTAGAGATGAAGAGGAACATTTTATGGTTAAAAAATATATGCATTTAACAATTATAAACATATGTAACAGAGCAAAAAACATGAAGCAAAAACTAACAGGAATGAAGGGAGAAAGAGACAATTCAACAATAACAGTTGCAGACTTCAATACTTTCATAATGATGGAACTAGGGTAGAACCACTAATGGACAGATCTACAAGGAAATATTTGAACAACACCAAAACCAACTACACCTAACAGACGTCTATAGAACACTCCACCCAATAAGAGAATATACATTTTTCTTAAGTGCATATGTGAACATTCTCAAGGATAAACTGTATGTTAGGCCATAAAACAAACTTCAATAAATTAAAAAAGATAGAAAAATACAATGTTCCCCAACCACAACAGAATGAAATTAGAAGACAATAGCAGGGAGGCAAAACTGGGTAACTCACAAATATGTGGAAATGAGCACACTCCTAAATAGCCAATGGGCCCAAGAAGAAATCAAAAGGGAAATCAGAAAATACTTTCATACGCTGTGAAAATGAAAAACATAACAAGATCTTATGGGATGCACCTACAGCAGTGCTTAGAGGAAAATTTATAGCTATAAATGAACATATTAAGAAAGAGGAAAGATCTCAAATCAGTCATCTAACCTGCCACCTTAAAATAATCTTCCACCTTGAGGTAGTTCACAACTTAAGATACTGGATATAGAAAAGCAACTACACCTTAAGTAAGAAGACAGACAGAAATAATAAAGATCAGGTGGAAATTAGTGAAAACTAGTAGAAAAACAAAGAAAAAGCAATGAAGCCAAACCCTGATTCTTTGAAAAGTGACAAACCCTTAGCTAGATAAAAATAAAAGGACTCCAATTACTAGAATCAGAAATGAAAGAGGGGACAGTACCCTGACCTTACAGAAATAAAAACAGGATTATAAGGAATACTATGAACAATCATACACCAATTTAAATAACTTAGATGAAGTGGACAAACTCCGAGAGACACAAACTACCAATACTACCTCAAGAAGAAAAGATAATCCTTTAACAGTGAACAGAATGAATTAGTCATCAAAAACTACCGATAAAGTAAAACTTAGGCCCAGATGGCCTAAATTATAATTAAAGTAAGAATTGATGCCAATTTTTCACAAACTCTTCCAAAAAACAGAAGCAGGGGAACATTTCCCAACTCATTTTATGAGACCAGTTATTACCCTGATTCAAAAATCAGACAAAGGCATCACAAGTAAAATACAAACCAGTATCTCTTGAATAGGGACACAAAAATCCTCAACAAAATACTAACCAACTGAATATAGCAGCATATAAAAATAATTATACATTATGACCAAGCACAATTTATTCCAGAAATTTAAGGGTGGTTCAACATTTGAAAATCGATTCATGCATTACATTATAACAATAGAGTAAGAAACAAAATTCACGTGATCATCTTAATAGAGAACATTCAACAAATCCTACACCCTTTCATGATAAAAATTTTTAAAAACTAGGAATAGAAGGGAATATCCTCAACCTGATAAATGACATCTATGAAAACACCAGTTAACATCATGTATGGTGAAAGAATGGATGATTTCCCACTAAGAACATGATCAAGACAAGGATGTTTGCTCTCACCACTTCAATTTAACATTGTGCTGGAGGCACTAGCCATGGCAATTAGGCAAATGAATGAATAAATAAAAGACATCCAGATTGGAAAAGAAGTAAAACTATCTTCATTTCAAATGACACGATTATGTATAAAGAAAATCCTTAGGCATCTACAAAAAAGAAAAAAACCTACCACTAAAATTAATAAATGAGTTCAGGATTCAAGATCAATACACAAAAATCAATTGTATTTCTATATACTTGCAATGAGCAATTTGAAAATGAACTTAAGAAAATGACTCCATTTCCAATAATATCAAAAAGAATAAAGTAGGAATAAACTTAACAGGAAGCACAGAACTGAACACTCTGAAAACTATGAAACATTATTTAAAATAAATAGGAAAACAAATCATGTTCATGAATCAAAAGACAATAAATCAAGAATCACTGTTAAGACAGCAATACTCCCCAAAGTGTTCTACAAGTTTAAGGTAATCTCTAGAATCCTGGCTGACTTTTGTAGAAATTGACAAGCTCCTTCTAAAATTCATATGCAATTGAAAAGGATCCAGAATAGCCAAAACAATCTTGAAAAAGAACAAAGTTGGAGGACTCTCACACTTCACAATTTCAAAATCTACAACAAAGCAATGATAATCAAAACATGTCATATTGGCACAACAGGAATAGAACTGAGTCCAGAATAAACCCATACATCTATGGTCAACTGGTTGTTGACAAGGGTACCCAGATCATTCAACGGGGATAGAATAGCATTTTCAACATACAGTGCTGGGACAACTGGATATTCACATGGAAAAGTTGGACCCTTACCTCACAACATATACAAAAATTAACTTAAAAAGCATCAAAGACCTAAATTAAGAGATGAAACTATAAAACTCTTAGATTAAAACATAACGGTAAATCTACATGATATTAAATTTCATAATGGATACTTAGGACAACAAAACCAAGAGCAACAAAAGAAACAAAAACAGATACATTGTGCTTTACCAAATTAGAAACCTTAGTAATAGAAGAACAAATGAGGCCCAAAGTCACCAGAAGGAGGGACATAATAAAGATTAGAGAAGAAATAAATAAAATTGAGAAGAATAAAACAATAGAAAAAATCAATTAAACCAAGAGCTGGTTCTTTGAAAAAATAAACAAAATAGATAAACCCCTAGCCAGACTCATTAAGAGAAAAAGAGAATCTACACACATAAACACAATTAGAAATGAGAAAGCAAAAATCATGACAGACCCCACAGAAATACAA
Organism: Smutsia gigantea; assembly: GCA_032199065.1. Lineage (NCBI taxonomy): Eukaryota > Metazoa > Chordata > Mammalia > Pholidota > Manidae > Smutsia > Smutsia gigantea. The sequence continues at coordinate 478 of JAVSCE010000793.1, read as the reverse complement.
AGAATCATAAGAGAATTTTATGAGAATCTATATGCTAACAAGCTGGAAAACATAGAAGAAATGGACAACTTCTTAGAAAAATACAACCTTCCAAGACTGACCAAGCAAGAAACAGAAAAACTAAACAGACCAATCACCAGTGACGAAATCGAATTTGTAATCAAAAAACTACCCAAGAACAAAACCCCTGGGCCTGATGGATTCACCTCTGAATTCTACCAGACATATAGAGAAGAAATAACACTGATTCTCCTTAAAGTTTTCCAAAAAATAGAAGAGGAGGGAATACTTCCAAACTCATTCTATGAAGCCAGCATCACTCTACTACCAAAACCGGGCAAAGACCTCACCAAAAAAGAAAATTACAGACCAATATCCCTGATGAACGTAGATGCAAAAATACTCAACAAAATATTAGCAAACCGAATTAAAAAATACATCAAGAGGATCACACACCATGATCAAGTGGGATTCATCC
>JAVSCE010000792.1:0-73704 GCA_032199065.1 Smutsia gigantea | reverse complement strand
CACGAGGAGCAGGAGGATGAGGAGCAGGAGGAGTAGATGAAGGAGGAGGAACAGGAGGAAGAGAAGCAGGATGAGGAGGATGAGCAGGAGGAAACGAGGAGCAGTAGGAGGAGGAGCAGGAGGAGATGAGCAGGAGGAGGAGGCACAGCATGAGGAGCATGAGCAGGAAGAAAAGTAGGAGTAGGAAGAGCACGTGGAGGAGGACAAGGAGGAGGAGAAGGTGCAGGTGCAGGAAGAGCAGGAGCAGGAGGAGGAGCAGGAAGAGAAAGAGGATGAGGAGAGGGAGGAGGAGCAGGAGCAGGAAGAGCAGGAGCAGGAGGACCAGGAGGAGGAACAAGAGCATGAGGAGGAGCAGGAGCAGGAAGAGCAGGAGTAGGAGGTGCAGGAGTAGGAAGAGCAGGAGGAGGAGGAGCAGGAGGAGGAGCAGCAGCAGGAAGAGAAGGAGGAGGAGCAGGAGCAGGAAAAGAAGGAGGAGGAGGAGCAGATGGATGAGCAGGAGGAGCAGGAGGAGGAGCAGGAAGAACAGGAGGAAGAGCAGGATGAGGAGCATGAGCAGGAAGAGCAGGAAGAGGAGGAGCAGAATAAGGAGGAGGAGCAGGAGCAGGAAGAGCAGGAGCAGGAGTAGGAGCAGGAGGAGCAGGACGAGGAGGAGGTGCAGGAGGAGCAGGAGGAGCAGGAGGTGGAGGAGTTCAGAAGCCGGAAGACCAGGAGGAGGAAGAGCAGGAGGAGGAATAGGAGGCGGAAGAGCAGGAGCAGGAAGAGCAGGAGATGGAGGAGTAGCACGTGGAGGAGGAGGAAGTGCAGTAGGAGCTGAAGGGGCTGGAGGAGGAAGAGGAGGATGAAGAGCAGGAGAAAGAGGAGGAGCAGGAGCAGGAGCAGGAACAGCAGCAAGAAGAGCAGGTGCAGGAAGAGCAGGAGGAGGAAGAGCAGGAGGAGGAGCAGGAGCAGGAGGATCAGGAGGAGGATCAGTAAGATAAGGAGGAGAACAGGTGGAGCAGGAGTAGGAGCAGGAGCAGGAAAAGCAGGAGCACGAAGAGGAGGAGCAGGTAGAGAAGGAGCAAGAAGAGAATATGGAGCAGGACGAGCAAGAGAAGGAGGAGGAGCAGGAGCAGGAAAAGCAGGAGGAGGAGGAGCAGTAGGAGGAGCAGGAGCAGGAAGAGCTGGAGCAGGATTAGGAGGAGCAGGTGGAAGAGCAAGAGAGGGAAGAGCAGGAGGAGGAGGACCAGAAGTAGGAGGAGGTGCAGGTGCAGGAAGAGTAGGAGGTAGAGGAGGAGCAGGAGCAGGAGGAGCAGAAGGAAGAGCACGAAAAGGAAGAGCAGGAGGAGGAGGACCAGGAGGAGTAGAAGGGGCAGGAAGAGCAGGAGCAGGAGGACCAGCAGAAGGAGCAAGAGCAGGAGGGGGAACAGGTGCAGGAAGAGCAGGAGGAGGAAGAGCAGGAGGAGGAGCAGGAGCAGGAGGAGCCGGAGGAGGAGCAGTAAGATAAGGAGGAGAACAGGTGGAGCAGGAGTAGGAGCAGGAGCAGGAAAAGCAGGAGCACGAAGAGGAGGAGCAGGTAGAGAAGGAGCAAGAAGAGAAGATGGAGCAGGACTAGCAAGAGCAGGAGGAGGAGGAGGAGCAGGAGGAGCAGGAGGAAGAGCAGGAGCAGGAAGAGCAGGAGCTGGAGGACCAGCAGAAGGAGCAAGAGCAGGAGGGGGAACAGGAGCAGGAAGAGCAGGAGGATGAGGAGCAGGAGCAGGAAGAGCAGGAGGAGCAGGAGCAGGTGGAGGAGCAGGAGCAGGAAGAGCAGGAGGAGGTGCAGGAGAAGGAAGAGCAGGAGGAGGGTGAGCAGTTGGAGGAGCAGGAAGAGCAGGAGGAGGAGCAGGAGGAGCAGGAGGAGGAGCAGGACCAGGAAGAGCAGGAGGAGGAGGAGCAGGAAGAGGTGCAAGATGAGCAGGAGGAGGAGCATAAGAGCAGGGGGAGGAGCAGGATGAGGAGCAGGAGCAGGAAGAGCAGGAGGAGGAAGAGCAGGTGGAGGAGAAGGAGAAGGTTGAGCCGGAGGATGAGGAAGAGCAGGTGGAGCAGGAGTAGCAGGAGGAGGAGGGGGAGCAGGAGGAAAGGAGGAGGAGGAGGAGGAGGAGCAGGAAGAACAGGAGGAGGAGAGCAGGAGGATGTTCAGGAGAAGGAGGAGGAGCAGGAGCAGGAGCAGCAGCAAAAGACCAGGAGCAGGCAGAGCAGTTGGAGGAGGAGCATGAGGAGGAGCAGGTGCAGGAAGATCAGGAGCAGGGGGAGCAGGAGGAGGAGCAGGATCAGAAAGAGCAGGAGGAGGTGGAGCAGGAGTAGAGCAGTAGCAGGAGGAGCAGGAGGAGGAGCAGGAGCAGTAAGAGCAAGAGGAGGAGGAGGAGGAGCAGGAAGATAACAGGAGCAGGAGGAGGAGGTGCAGCTGGAGCAGCAACAGGAAGAGCAGGAGTAGGAATAGAAGTAGGAGGAGGAGCAGGAGGAGGAGCAGGAGCAGGATGAGCAGGAGGAGGAGCAGGAGCAGGAAGAGCAGGAGTAGGAGGAGAAGGAGTTAGAGCAGGAGCAAGAAGAGCAGGAGAAGGAGGAGGAGGAGCAGGAGGAGGAGCAGGAGCAAGAGGAACAGGACGAGGAGCAGGAACAGGACTAGCAGGTGGAGTAGGAGCAGGGGGATGAGCAGGAGGAGCATGAGGAGGAGTAGGAAGAGCAGGAGGAGGAGCAGGAGGAGCAGGAGCTAGAGCAGGAGCAGGAAGAGCACGAGGAGGAGGAGCAGGAGGAGGAGCAGCAGGAGCAGGAGGAGTAGCAGGAAGAGCAGCAGGAGGAGCATTAGGAGGAGTAGGAGCAGGAAGAGAAGGAGGAGGAGGAGCAGGAGGAGGGGGAGCAGGGGCAGGAGGACCAGGAGGAGGAGGAGTAGCAGGAGGAGAAGGAGCAGGATGGGTAGAAGGAAGAGGAGGAGAAGGAGGAGGAGGAGCAGGAGCAGTAAGAACGAAGCTGGAGCAGGAGGAGAGGAGGAGGAGCAGGAGCATGAAGAGCAGGAGGAGGATGAGAAGAAGGAGGAGCAGTAGCAGGAAGAACAGGAGCATGAGGTGGAGGAACAGGACGATCACGAGCAGGAGGAGCAGGAAGAGCACGTGCAGAAGGAGAAGCAGGAGCAGGAAGAGCAGGAGGAGGAGGAGCAGGTGGAGGAACTGGAGAAGGAATAGCAGGAGCAGGAGGACCAGGAGGAGGAGCAAGAGCAGGAGGAGGAGCAGGAGCATGAAGATCAGGAGCAGGAGGAGGAGGAGCAGGTAGAGCAGGAGCAGGAGGAGCAGGAGGATTAGGAGGAGCTGGAAGAGAAGGAGCAGGAAGAGAAACAGGAGCAGGAAGAGCCGGAGCAGTAGTAGGAGCAGGAGAGTAAGAGCAGGAAGAGTAGGAGCTGGAGGAGGGGCAAGAGCAGGGAGAGCAGGAGGACGAGGACCAGTAGGAGGAAGAGGTGCAGGAGCAGTAAGAGCATGAGCAGGAGGAGGAGCATGAGCAGGAGGTGCAGAAAGAGGATCAGGACCAGGAAGAGAAGGTGGAGGAGGAGGAGGAGGAGCAGGAGCAGTAAGAGCAGGAGCAGGAGGACCAGGAGTAAGTGCAAAAGCATTAGGAAGAGCTGGAACAAGAGGAGCAGAAGGAGGAGCAGGAGCAGGAGGAGGAGCACGAGCATGAGGAGCAGGAGCAGGAGCAGGAGCAGTAAGGGCAGGAGCAGGAAGAGCAGGAGGAGGAGGAGCAGGAGGAACACGAGGAAAAGGAGGAGGAGCACGAGGAGCATGAGGAGCAGGAGGAGGAGGAGCAGGAGTAAGAGCAGGAGTAAGAGGAGGAGCAGGTGCAGGAGCAGCAGCAGGAAGAGCAGGAAGAGGAAGAGCAGGAGCAGGAAAAGCAGGACGTGGAGGAGCAGGAGGCACACAAGGAAGAGGAGGAGGAGTACGAGGAGCAGGAAGAGCAGGAGGAGGTGGAGCAGGAGGAAGAGCAGGAACAGGAGGAAGAGCAGGAGCAGGAGCAGCAGCAGGAAGAGCAGGAGCAGGAAGAGCAGGAGCAGGAGGAGTAGCAGGATGGGGAGGATGATGAGGAAAGCAGGAACAGGAAGTGAAGGAGGAGAAGGAGCAGGAGGAAGAGCGGGAGCCTGAAGAGCAGGAGGAGCACGAGGAGGAGGATCAGTAGCCGTAGGAGCAGGAGGAAGAGCAGGAGGAGGAGGAGGAGCAGGAGCAGGCTGAGCAGGAGGAGGAGGGCGAGGAGGAAGTGCAGGAGCAGGAAAGGCAGGAGAAGTAGCAGGAGAAAGAACATGAGTAGGAAGAGCAGCAGGAGCTGGAGAGTACGAGGATGTGGAGCAGGAGCAGGAAGAGAACGAGTAGTAGGAGGAGAAGGAAGAGCAGGATCAGGAGGAGCAGGAATAGGAGTAGGAGGAGCAGGAGGATGAGCAGGTGTAGCAGAAGGAGGTGCAGGAACAGGAAGAGCAGGAGGAGAGGGATCATGTTGACCAGGAGGTGGAGGAGCAGGAGGATTAGGAGCAGGAGGAGGAGCAGGAGGAAGAGGAGCAGGAGGAGAATGAGGAGCAGTAGGAGGAGGAGCAGGAGGAGGAGGCACAGGAAAAGGAGGATGTGCATGAGGAGGAGGAGGTGGAGCAGGACGAGCTGGATGAGCAGGAGGAGGAGCAGGAGCAGGAGGAAGAGGAGGAGCAGTAGGAGGAGGAGTAAGAGGAGCAGCAGGAGGAGCAAGAGCAGGAAAAGCAGGATGAGGAGGAGCAGGAAAACAGGAGGAGGAGCAGGAGCAGGAAGAGCAGGAGGAAGAGCAGGAGGTGCAGGAGGAGGACGAGGAGGAAGAAGAGCAGAAAGAGGAGCAGGAGCAGGAGGAGAAGGAGGAGGAGTTAGAGGATTAGCAGGAGGTGCAGGAGGATCAGGAGGAGCAGGAGGAGGACGAGGAGGAGCAGGAGGAGAAGGAGGTGGAGCAGGAGCAGGAGGAGCATGAGGAGGAGAAGGAAGAGCAGGAGGAGGAGCAAGAAGCGCTTGAGGAGGAGCAGGAGCAGAAGAGTAGGAGGAGTAGGAGCAAGAGCAGGAAGAGAAGGAGAAGGAAGAGGAGGAGCAGGAAGAGCACCAGGAGCAGGAGTATCAGGAGGAATAGGATCAGGAGCAGGAAAGCAGGAGCAGGAGAAGGAAGAGTAGTAGGAGGAGGTTCAGGAGGAGGAGCAGGAGCGGGAAGAGGAGGAGGTGCACCAGAATGAAGAGCAGGAGGAGGAGGAAGAGGAACAGAAAGAGGAAGAGCAGGAGGAGCCGGAGGAGGAGGAGGAAAAAGAGAATGAGGAGGAGGAGCGGGAGGAGCAGGAGGAGGAGCAGGAGAAGGAATAGCAGGAGGAGGAAGAGTAGGAGGAGCAGGAGGAGTATGAGGAGTAAGAGAAGGAGCAAGAAGAGCAGGAGGAGGAGGAGGAGCAGAAGGAACAGGAGGAAGGGAGCAGTATGAAGAACAGGAGCAGGAGGAGGAGCAGGAGCAGCAGCAGCAAGAAGAGCAGGAGGAGGAGCAGGAAGAGAAGGAGCAGGAGGAAGAGCAGGAGCAATAAGAGCAGGAAGAGGAGCTCGAGGGTGAGGAGAAGGAGCAGTAGGAGCAGGAAGATGAGGAGGAGGAAGAGCAAGAGGAAGAGCAGGAGCAGGAGGAGCAGGAGGAGGAGGAGGAACAGGAGGAGAAGGAGGAGGAGGAGTAAGGGCTGGATGAGGAAGAGCAGGAGGAGGAAGATAATTAGGAGCAGGATGAGGAGGAGGAGGAAGAATAGGAGAAGGAAGAGCAGGAGTAGGAGGAAGAGCACGAGTAAGAGGAGGAGGTGTTGGAGGAATAGGAGGAGCAGGATGAGGAGGAGCAGGAGAAGCAGGATCAGGAGGAGCAGGAAGAGAAGGAGTAGCAGGAGGATCAGTAGGAGAAGGAGCAGGAGCAGGAAGAGGAGGAGGAGGAATGCAGGAGGAGTTGTAGGTGGAGGAGGAGGAGGAAGAGCAGGAGCAGGAAGAGCAGGAGGAGGAGGAGAAGCAAGAAGATGAGGGGGTTAGGCAGGAGAAGCAGGAGGAGGAGGATCAAGAGGAAGAGCAGGAGAAGAAGGAGGAGCAGGAGCATGAGTAGCAGCAGGAAGAGCAGGAGCAGGAAGAGCAGGAGGAGCAGGCGCAGCAGGAGGAGCAGGAGTAGTAGGACCAGGAGGAGGAGCAGAAAGAGCAGGAGGAGGAGCAGGCGGAGGAGGAGGAGGAGGTTTAGTATGGGGAGCAGGAAGAGCAGGAAGAGCAGGAGGAGCAGGAGGAGGAGGAGGAGGAACAGGAGGAGCAGGAGGAGGAGCAAGAGGAGAAGGAGCATGAGGAGGAGCAGGAAGAGCATGAGGAGGAGCAGGAAGAGCTGGAGGAGGCGCAAGAGCAGGAAGAGCAGAAAGAGGAGGAGCAGGAGGAAGAGAAGGAGCACGAAGAGAAGGAGCAGGAAGAGGAGGAGAAGGAAGAGCCGCAGGAGTAGGAAGAGCAGTAGGAGGAGGAGCAGGAGGAAGAGCAAGAGGTAAAGCAGGAGCAGAAGGAACAGGAGGAGGAACAGGAAGAGCAGGAGGTGGAGCAGGAGGAGATGGAGGAAGAGCAGGGGAAGGAAGAGCAGGAGGAGGAGGAGCAGCAGGAGGAACAGGAACAGGAAGAGCAGGAGGAGGAGCAGGGGCAAGAACAGCAGGAAGAGGAGGAGCAGGGGCAGGAATAGAAGGAGCAGTAAGAGGAGGAGCAGAAGAGCAGCAGGAGCAGGAGGAGCAGGAGTAAGAGGAGCAGGAGCAGGATAGAAGGAGCATGAGCAGGAAGAGCAGGAGTTGGAGGAGTAGCAGGAGGAACAGGAGGAGGTGGAGCAGGAGGAGGAGCTGGAGGAGCAAGTGAAGGAGCAGGTGGAACAAGAGGATAAACAGTTGTAGGAAAAGCAGAAGGAGAAGGAGCATGAGGATGAGCAGGAGCAGGAAGAGCAGGAGGAGGAGCACGAGGAAGAAGAGCAGGCGTAGGACGAGATAGAGGAGGAGGAGGAGCACGAGCAGGAAGAGCATGAGGAGGAGCAAGAGCAGGAAGAGCACGAGGTAGAGCAGGAGGAGCAGGAGGAGGAAGAGCAGGAGATGGAGGAGTAGCACGAGGAGGAGGAGGAAGAGCAGGAGGGGCAGGAGGAGCAGGAGGAACAGGTTGAGCAGGAGGAGGAAGAGCTGGAGGAAGAGCATGAGAATGAGGACGAGCAGGAGCAGGAGCATGAGCAGTAGCAAAAAGGAGGAGCAGGAAGAGCAGGAGGAGGGGCAGGATGAGCAGGAGGAGGAGCAGGAGCACGAAGAGCAGGAGCAGGAAAAGGAGGGGCAGGTAGAGCAGGAGCAGGTGGAGCAGGAGGAGGAGGAGGAGATTGAAGAGCAGGAGCAGGAAGAGAAGCAGGAGCAGGAAGGGCAGGAGCAGGATGAGGAGCAGGTGCAGGAAGAGCAGGAGCAGGAGGAGGAGGAGCAGGAGGAAGAGCAGGAGCAGGAAGAGCAGGAGCAGGAAGAGCAGGAGCAGGAAGAGCAGGAGGTGGAGGAGCAGGAGGTAGAGCAGGAGCATGAAGAGCAGGAGGACGAGGACCAGGAAGAGGAGGAGGTGCAGGAGCAGGAAAAGCAGGAGCAGGAGGAGGAGCAGGAGCAGGAGGAGCAGAAGGAGGAGCAGCAACAGGAAGAGCAAATGTGGAGGAGCAGGAGGAGGAGCTAGAGCAGGAAGATCAGGATCACGAGGACCAGCAGGAGGACCAAGAGCAGGGGGAGGAGCAGGAGAAGGAAGGGCAGGAGGAAGAGGTGCTGGAGGAGGAGCAGGAGTCGGAAGAGCAGGAGGAGGAGGAGAGGACGAAGAGCAGGAGCATGAATACCAGGTGGAGGAGCAGGATCAGGAAGAGCAGGAGGAGTAGGTGCAGAAGGAGGAGCAGGAGGAGTAGTAGGAGGAGCATGAAGAGTAGGAAGAGGAGCAGGTTGAGCAGGAGGAGGAGAAGGAAGAGCAGGAGGAGCAGGAAGAGCAGGAGGAGGAGCAGTAGGAAGAGCAAGAGAAGGAGGAGGTGCAGGAGAAGGTGCAGGAGCAGCAGCTAGAAGAGCAGAGGCAGGAACAGCAGGAGGAGGAGGTGCAGGAAGAGGAGAAGGAGCAGCAGGAGAAGGAGGAGGAGCAATAAGAGCAGGAGGAGGAGCAGGAGGAGTAGGAGGAGGTGGAAGAGCAGGAGCAGGAGGAGAAGTTGAGCAGGAATAGCAGGAGCAGGAGGAGGAGAATAAGCAGGAAGAGGAGGAGGAGTAACAGCAGGAGGAGGAGCAGGAGCAGGAAGAGCAGGATCAGGAATATCAGGATGAGGAGGATCAGGAGGAGGAGCAGGAGCAGGAAGAGCAGGAGCTGGAGGAGGATCAGGAGCAGTAGGAGCAGAAGGAGGAGCAGGAAAAGGAAGAGCAGGAAGAGGGGAGCAGGAGAGGAGAAGGAGCAAGAAGAGCAGGAGAAGGACAAGCAGGAGGAGCAAGAACATTAGGGCCGGCAGGAGCAGGAAGAGAAAGAGGAGGAGGTGCAGGAGAAGGAAGAACAGGAGCTGGAGGACAAGCAGGAGGAGCAAGAGCAGGAGGGGGAGCAGGAGCAGGAAGAGAAGGAAGAGGATGAGCAGGGGAAGGAAGGGCAGGAGGAGAAGGAGCAGGAGGTGGAGCAAGAAAAGTAAGAGCAGGGGGATGAGCAGGAGCAGGACGTGCAGGAGTAAGAGCAGGAGAAGGAAAAGCAGGAGGAGGAGGAGCAGGAGGAGGAACTGGAAAAGCAGGGGAGGAGCAGGAGGAGCAGGAGGAGGAGTAGTAGCAGGAAGAACAGGAGGAGGAGGAGCAGAAGGAGGGGCAAGAGGAGCCGGAGGAGGAGCCGGAAGAGCAGGAGGTGGAGCAGGAGGAGGAGCAGGAAGAGGAGGAGGAGCAGGAAGAGCATGAGGAGGAGGAGCAGGAGGAGGAGGAGGAACAGGAAGAGCAGCAGGAGCAGGAGGAATAGGAGGAGGAGGAGAAGCAAGAGCATGAAGAGCAGGAGCAGGAGCAGGAGGAGCATGAGGAAGAGCAGGAGCAGGAAGAGCAGGAGGAGGAGGAGCAGTAGGATGAGCGGGAGCAGGAAGGGCAGGAGGAGGAGGCGCAGGAGTAGGAGCTGGAAAAGCAGGAGGAGGAGCAGGAGGAGCAGGAGGAGGAGTAGTAACAGGAAGAGCAGTGGGAGGAGGAGAAGGAGGATGGGCAAGGGGAGCAGGAGGAGGAGCCTGAAGAGCAGGAGGAGGAGCAGGATTAGGAGCAGGAAGAGGAGGAGGAGCAGGAAGAGCAGGAGGAGGAGGAGCAGGAGGAGGAGGAGGAGCAGGAAGAGCAGCAGGAGCAGGAGGAACAGGAGGAGGAGGAGAAGTAGGAGCATGAAGAGCAGGAGCAGGAACAGGAGGAGCCAGAGGAGGAGCAGGAGCAGGAAGAGCAGGAGGAAGAGGAGCAGTAGGATGAGCAGGAGCAGGAAGGGCAGGAGCGGTAGAAGGAGGAGCAGGAAGAGTAGGAGCAAGAGGAACAGGAGGAGGAGGAGAATCAAGATGAGCCAGAGAAGGAGGAGCAGCAGGAGCAGGAAGACCAGGAGCAGGATGAGGAAGATGAGCAGGAAGTGCAGGAGTAGGAGGAGTTGGAGGAACAGCAGTAGCAGGAAGAGCAGGAGGAGGAGGAGGAAGAGTAGGAGGAGCAGGAGGAGCAGGAGTAAGAACAGAAGCAGGAAGAGCAGGTGGAGGAAGAGTAGGAGCAGGAAGAACAGGAGGTGTAGGAGCAGGAGGAGCACGAGGAGCTTTATGAAGAGCAGGAGGAGCAGGAGGAAGAGGAGCAGGACAAAGAGCAGGAGCAGGAGGAGGAGCAGAGCAGGAGCAGCAGCAGGAAGAGCAGGAGCAGGAAGACCAGGAGGAGGAGCAGCAGGAGGAGGAGCAGGATCAGGGGGAGCAAGAGAAGGAGCAGGAGCAGTAAGAGCAAGACTAGAAGGAAGAGGAGTAGGAAGAGCAGCAGGAGCACGGGGAGCAAGGGGACGAGTAGGAGCAGGAAGAGCAGGAGGACAGGAGCAGGAGGAGCAGGAAAAGCAGGAGGAGGAGCACGAGGAGCAGGAGGAGGTGCAGGAGAAGGAAGATCAGGAGCAGGAGTAACAGGAAAAGGAGGAAGAGCAGGAGGAGGAGCAGGAGCAGGAAGAGCAGGAGGAGGAAGAGCAGGAGCAGGAAGAGCAGGAGGAGGAGCATGAGGAGGAGCAGGAGCAGGAAGAGCAGGAGGAAGAGCAGGGGCAGTAAGAGCAGGAGGAGGAGGATGAGGAGGAGCAGAGCAGGAAGAGCAGGAGGAAGAGCAGGAGGAGCAGGAGGAGGAGGAGGAGGAGGAGGAAGTGCAGGAGGAGAATCAGGAGCAGGAAGAGCAGGAGGAGGAGATGGAGCAGAAGGAACAGCGGGAGCAGGAGGAGGACGAGCAGCAGGAGGAGCAGGAGGAGGAGGAAGAGGAACAGGAAGAGAAGGAGCAGGAAGAGGAGCAGAAGCAGGAGAAGGAGCAGCAGCAGGAAGAGCAAGAGCAGGAGGAGGAGCAGGAGCAGGAGAAGGAGCAGCAGCAGGAAGAGCAGGAGCAGGAAGAGCAGGAGGAGGAGGAGCAGGAGGAGGAGCATGAGCAGGAGGAGCAGGAGGAGGAGCAATAAGAGCAGGAGCAGGAGCAGGAGGAGCAAGAGGAATAGCAGGAGCAGGAAGAGCAGGAGCAGGAGGAGCAGGAGGAGGAGGAGCAGGAGTTGGAGCAGGAGCAGGAAGACCAGGAGGAGGAGCAGGAGGAGAAGTAGGAGCAAAAGGAGGAGGAGCAGGAGGAGGAGGAGCAGTAGGAGGAGGTGCAGGGGGATGAAGAGTAGGAAAAGGAGCAGGAGGAGGAGCAGGAGGAGAAGGGGAGCAGGCGGAGCACGGGGAGTAGGAAGTGGAGTAGGAGCAGGAGCAGGAAGAGAAGTAGGAGGAAGAACAGGAGGACTAGGAGGAGGAAGAGCAGGAGCAAGAAGAGCAGGAGATGGAGGAGGAGCACGAGGAGAAGGAGAAAGAGCCGGAGGAGCAGGAGGAGCAGGAGGAGTTGGAGGAGCAGGAGCAGGAGCAGGAGCAGCAGCAAGAAGAGCAGGAGCAGGAACAACAGGAGGAGGTGCAGGAAGAGGAGCAGGAGCAAGAGGAGGAGGAGGAGGAGGAGCAGGAGGAAGAGCAGGAGCTGGAAGAGCAGGAGCAGGAGGAGAAGGAGGAGCAGGAAGAGCAGGAGCAGGAGAAGGATCAGGAGCAGGTAGAGCACTAGGAGTAGGAGCAGGAGGAGTAGCAGGAGCAGGAAGAGCAGGAGCAGGAGGAGGAGTAGCAAGAGGAACAGCAGGAGCAGGAAGAGCAGGAGCAGGAATAGCAGGAGGAGGAGGAGCAGGAGGAGGAGCAGGAGCAGGAAGAGAAGGAGCCAGAGGAGTTTCAGGAGCAGGAGGAGCAGAAGGAGGAGCAGGAAAAGAAATAGCAGTAGGATGAAGAGCAGGAGCAGGAAGAGCAGGACCTGGAGGACAAGTAGGAGGAGCAAGGGCCGTAGCAGGAGCAGGAACAGGAGGAGCAGGAAGAGGAGAAGGAGCAGGAGAAGGAGGAGCAGGATGAGGAGCAGCAGCAGGAAGGGCAGGAGCGGTAGAAGGAGGAGCAGGAAGAGCAGGATTAAGGGGACCACGAGGAGGAGGATGAGCAGGAAGACACGGAGAAGCAGGAGAAGCAGGAGCAGGAAGAGCAAGAGCAGGAGGGGGAGCAGGAGCCGGAAGAGCAGGAGGAGGAGGAGCTGGAGGAAAAGCAGGAGCAGGAAGAGAGGTAGAGGAGGAGCAGGAGGAAGAGCAGGAGCAGGAAGAGCAGGAAGAAGAGCAGGAGGACCTGTAGGAGGAGGAGGAAGAGCTGGAGGAGTAGCAGGAGCAGGAGGAGCAGGACGAGCAGGTGGAGCAGGAGGAGCAGGAGGAGTAGAAGTTGGAGGAGGGCAGGCACAGTATGACCAGGAATAGGAAAGCAGGAGGAGGATTAGGAGGCGGAAGAGAGGAGCAGGAAGAGCAGGAGATGGAGGAGTAGCATGAAGAGGAGGAGGAAGTGCAGTAGGAGCTGGAGGAGCAGAAGGAAGAGCAGGAGGAAGAGCAGGAGAAGGAGGAGGAGCAGGAGCAGGAGCAGGAACAGTAGCATGAAGAGCAGGAGCAGGAAAAGCAGGAGAACGAGGAGCATGAGGAGGAGCAGGAGCAGGAGGAGCAGGAGGAGGAGCAGTAAGAACAGGAGGAGATAGGAGTAGCAGGAGGAGGAGCAGGAGCAGGAAGAGGAGGAGCATGAAGAGGAGGAGTAGGTAGAAAAGGAGCAGGAGGAGAAAATGGAGCAGGACGAGCAGGAGCAGGAGGAGGAGCAGGAGCAGGAAAAGCAGGAGCAGGAAGAGGAGGAGCAGGACGAAGTGCAGGATCAGGAAGTGCAGGAGCATGTAGAGCAGGAGGACGAGCAGCAGGAGGAAGAGCAGGAGTGGGAAGACCAGGAGGAGGTGTAACAGAAGGAGGAGGACGTGCAGGAGCAGGAAGAGAAGGAGCAGGAAGAGGAGCAAGAGCAGGAGGAGCAGAGGAGGAGCACGAAAGGATGAGCAGGAGGAGGAGGAGCAGGAGCATGAAGAGCAGGAGTAGGAGGACCAGGAGGAGGGGCAGGAGCAGGAGGAGGAGGAGGAGCAGGAGGAGCAAGATTAGGAGCAGGAGCAGGAAGAGCAGTAGGAGGAAGAGAAGGAGGAGGACTAGGAGGAGGAAGAGCAGGAGCAAGAAGAGCAAGAGATGGAGGAGGAGCACGAGGAGAAGGAGAAAGAGCCGGAGGAGCAGGATGAGCATGAGGAGGAGGAGAGGAAGAAGAGCAGGAGAAGGAGGAGGAGCAGGAGCAGGAGCAGGAGCAGCAGCAAGAAGAGCAGGAGCAGGAACAACAGGAGGAGGAGGTGCAGGAAGAGGAGCAGGATCAGTAGGAGCAGGAGGAGGAGCAGGAGGAGGAGTAGGAGCTGGAAGAGCAGGAGCAGGAGGAGAAGCAGGAGCAGGAAGAGCACTAGGAGGAGGAGCAGGAGGAATAGCAGGAGCAGGAATAGCAGGAGCAGGAGGAGGATTAGCAGGAGGAACAGCAGGAGCAGGAAAATCAGGAGCAGGAATAGCAGGAGGAGGAGGAGCAGGAGGAGGAGCAGGAGCAGGAAGAGCAGGAGCCGGAGTTGTTTCAGGAGCAGGAGGAGCAGAAGGAGGAGCAGGAAAAGAAAGAGCAGGAGTATGAGGAGCAGGAGGAGGATCAGAGCAGGAAGAGCAGGAGCTGGAGGACCAGTAGGAGGAGCAAGGGCCGTAGCAGGAGCAGGAGCAGGAGGAGCAGGAGGAGCAGCAGGAGCAGGAGAAGGAGGAGCAGGACGAGGAGCAGCAGCAGGAAGGGCAGGAGCGGAAGAAGGAGGAGCAGGAAGAGCAGGAGAAAGTGGAGCACGAGGAGGAGGAGGAGGAAGAGACGGAGCAGGAGGTGCAGGAGGAGGAGGAGGAGCAGGAATAGCCGGAGCAGCAGGAGAAGCAGGAGCAGGAAGAGCAGGAGCAGAAGCGGATCAGGAGCCGGAAGAGCAAGAGGAGGAGGAGCTGGAGGAAGAGCAGGAGCAGGAAGAGCGGTGGAGGAGGATCAGGAGGAAGAACAGGAGCAGGAAGAGCAGGAGGAACAGCAAGAGGAGCAGTAGGTGGAGGAGGAAGAGCAGGAGGAAGAGCAGGAGCAGGTGGAGCAGGACGAGGAGGAGGAGCAGGAGGAGCAGGAGGAGCAGGAGTTGGAGGAGTGCAGGACCAGGAAGACCAGGAGGAGGAAGAGCAGGAGGAGGATTAGGAGGCGGAAGAGCAGGAGCAGGAAGAGCAGGAGATGTAGGAGTAGCACGAGGAGGAGGAAGAGCAGTAGCAGCTGGAGGAGCAGGAGGAGGAAGAGCAGGAGGCAGAGCAGGAGAAGGGAAGGTGCAGAGCAGGATGAGCAGGAGCAGGAGGAGGCAGGAGCAGGAGGAGCAGAAGGAGGAGCAGCAAAAGGAAGAGCAAGATGTGGAGGAGCAGGAGGAGGAGCTAGAGCAGGAAGATCAGGATCAGGAGGACCAGCAGGAGGAGCAAGAGCAGGGGGAGGAGCAGGAGCAGGAAGAGCAGGAGGAGGAGGTGCTGGAGGAGGACAGGTGTCGGAAGAACAGGAGGAGGAGGAGGAGGAGGAATAGCAGGATCATGAAGAGCAGGTGGAGGAGCAGGAGCAGGAATTGCAGGCGGACTAGGAGCAGAAGGAGGAGCAGGATGAGTAGTAGGAGGAACAGGAAGGGTAGGAGGAGGAGCAGGTTGAGCAGGAGGGGGAGAAGGAAGAGTAGGAGGAACAGGAGGAGCAGAAGGAGGAGCAGGAGGAAGAGCAGGAGAAGGAGGTGGTGCAGGAGCAGGAGCAGGAGCAGCAGCTAGAAGAACAGAGGCAGGAACAGCAGGAGGAGGAGGTGCAGGATGAGGAGAAGGAGAAGCAGGAACAGGAGGAGGAGCAGTAAGAGCAGGAGGAGGAGCAGTAGGAGTAGGAGGAAGTGGAAGAGCAGGAGCAGGAGGAGGAGCAGGAGCAGGAAGAGCAGGAGCTGGAGGAGGATCAGGAGCAGGAGGAGCAGAAGGAGGAGCAGGAAAAGGAAGAGCAGGAGGAGGGGAGCAGGAGGAGGGGCAGGAGCAAGTAGAGCAGGAGCAGGACCAGCAGGAGGAGCAAGAGCATTAGGGGGAGCAGGAGCAGGAAGAGCAGGAGGAGGAGGAGAAGGAGAAGGTAGAACACGAGCTGGAGGACCAGCAGGAGGAGCAAGAGCAGGATGGGGAGCAGGAGCAGGAAGAGCAGGAAGAGGATGAGCAGGGGAAGGAAGAGCAGGAGGAGAAGGAGCAGGAGGTGGAGCAAGAACAAGAAGAGTAGGGGGATGAGCAGGAGCAGGACGTGCAGGAGTAAGAGCAGGGAAGGAAGAGCAGGAGGAGGAGGAGCAGGAGGAGGAGCTGGAAAAGCAGGAGGACGAGCTGGAGGAGCAGGAGGAGGAGTAGTAGAAGGAAGAGCAGGAGGAAGAGGAGCAGGAGGAGGGGCAAGAGGAGCAGGAGGAGTAGCCGGAAGAGCACGAGGAGTAGCAGGAGGAGGAGCAGGAAGAGGAGGAGGAGCTGGAAGAGCAGGAGGAGGAGGAGCAGGAAGAGCAGCAGGAGCAGGAGGAACAGGAGGAGGAGGAGAAGCAAGAGCATGGAGAGCAGGAGCAGGAGCAGGAGGAGCAGGAGGAGGTGCAGGAACAGGAAGAGCAAGAGGAGGAGGAGCAGTAGGATGAGCAGGAGCAGGAAGGGCAGGAGCGGTAGAAGGAGGAGCAGGAAGAGTAGGAGCAAGAGGAACAGGAGGAGGAGGAGAAACAGGATGAGCCGGAGTAGGAGGAGCAGCAGGAGCAGGAAGACCAGGAGCAGGATGAGGAGCATGAGCAGGAAGGGCAGGAGTAGGATGAGCTGGAGGAACAGAAGTAGCAGGAAGAGCAGGAGGAGGAGGAGGAAGAGTAGGAGGAGCAGGAGGAGCAGGAGGAAGAACAGAAGCAGGAAGAGCAGGTGGAGGAAGAGTAAGAGGAGGAACAACAGGAGGTGTAGGAGCAGGAGGAGCACGAGGAGCAGTATGAAGAGCAGGAGGAGCAGGAGGAAGAGGAGCAGGAGGAAGAGCAGGAGCAGGAGGAGGAGCAGAGCAGGAGCAGCAGCAGGAAGAGCAGGAGCAGGAAGACCAGGAGGAGGAGGAGCAGGAGGAGGAGCAGGATCAGTGGAGCAGGAGAAGGAGCAGGAGCAGTAAGAGCAAGACTAGAAGGAGGAGGAGTAGGAAGAGCAGCAGGATCAGGAGGAGCAAGGGGACGAGTAGGAGCAGGAAGAGCAGGAGGACAGGAGCAGGAGGAGGAGCAGGA
The DNA here is from genome assembly GCA_032199065.1 of Smutsia gigantea. Classification (NCBI taxonomy): domain Eukaryota; kingdom Metazoa; phylum Chordata; class Mammalia; order Pholidota; family Manidae; genus Smutsia; species Smutsia gigantea. Next base: position 57,785 of record JAVSCE010000792.1, on the reverse strand, counting down.
AAAGCAGGAGGAGGAGTAGGAGGAGCAGGAGGAGGTGCAGGAGAAGGAAGAGCAGGAGCATGAGGACCAGGAGTAGAATCAGGAGCAGGAGGAGGAGCAGGAACAGGAGGAGCAGAAGGAGGAGCAGGAGTAGGAAGAGCAGGAGCAGGAGTAACAGGAAAAGGAGGAAGAGCAGGAGAATGAGCAGGAGCAGGAAGAGCAGGAGGAGGAGGAGCAGGAGCAGGAAGAGCAGGAGTAGGAGGACCAGGAGGAGGAGCAGGAGCAGGAAGAGAAGGAGGAAGAGCTGGGGCAGTAAGAGCAGGAGGAAGAGGACGAGGAGGAGCAGAGCAGGAAGAGCAGGAGGAAGAGCAGGTGGAGCAGGAGGAGGAGGAGGAGGAGGAAGTGCAGGAGGAGAATCAGGAGCAGGAAGAGCAGGAGGAGGAGGTGGAGCAGCAGGAGCAGCGGGAGCAGGAGGAGGACGAGCAACAGGAGGAGCAGGAGGAGGAGGAGGAGGAACAGGAAGAGGAGGAGCAGGAAGAGGAGCAGAAGCAGGAAAAGGAGCAGCAGCAGGAAGAGCAAGAGCAGGAGGAGGAGCAGGAGCAGGAAGAGCACTAGGAGGAGGAGCAGGAGGAGTAGCAGGAGCAGGAAGAGCAGGAGCAGGAGGAGGAGTAGCAGGAGGAACAGCAGGAGCAGGAAGAGCAGGAGCAGGAATAGCAGGAGGAGGAGGAGCAAGAGGAGGAGCAGGAGAAGGAAGAGCAGGAGCCGGAGGAGATTCAGGAGCAGGAGGAGCAGAAGGAGGAGCAGGAAAATAAAGAGCAGGAGGATGAGGAGCAGGAGGACGAGCAGGAGAAGGAAGAGCAGGAGCTGGAGGACCAGTAGGAGGAGCAAGGGCCATAGCAGGAGCAGGAGCAGGAGGAGCAGGAGGAGGAGCAGGAGCAGGAGAAGGAGGAGCAGGAGGAGGAGCAGCAGCAGGAAGTGCAGGAGCGTTAGAAGGAGGAGCAGGAAGAGCAGGAGAAAGGGGAACACGAGGAGGAGGAGGAGCAGGAAGAGACGGAGCAGCAGGAGAAGCAGGAGCAGGAAGAGCAGGAGCAAGAGTGGGAGCAGGAGCCGGAAGAGCAGGAGGAGGAGGAGCTGGAGGAAGAGCAGGAGCAGGAAGAGAGGTAGAGGAAGAGAGGGAGGAAGAGCAGGAGGAGCAGTAGGAGGAGGAGGAGGAGCAGGAGGAGGAGCATGAGCAGGAGGAGCAGGAGGAGGAGCAGTAAGAGCAGGAGCAGGAGTAGGAGGAGCAGGAGGAAGAGCAGGAGAGGAAGAGCAGGAGGAGGAAGAGCAAGTGTAGCAGGAGCAGTAAGAACAGGAGCAGGAGCAGGAGGAGCAGGAGGACGAGGAGCAGGAGGAGGAGGAGCAGGAGGTGGAGCAGCAGGAGCAGGAGTGGGAGTAGCAAGAGTAGGAGGAGGAGGAGGTGGAGCAAGAGGAGGAGGAGCAGGAGTAGTAGCAGGAGCAGGAAGACCAGGAGGAGGAGCAGGAGGAGAAGAAGGAGCAAAAGGAGGAGGAGCAGGAGGAGGAGGAGCAGTAGGAGGAGGTGCAGGGGGTGGAAGAGTAGAAGAAGGAGCAGGACTAGGAGCAGGAGGAGAATGGGGAGCAGGTGGAGCAGGGGGAGCACGAGGTGGAGTAGGAGCAGGAGCAGGAAGAGCAGTAGGTGGAAGAAATGTAGGAGGATTGGAGGAGGAAGAGCAGGAGCAAGAAGAGCAGGAGATGGAAGACGAGCACGAGGAGGGGGAGAAAGAGCCGGAGGAGCAGGAGGAGCAGGAGGAGGAGGAGCAGGAGGAAGAGCAGGAGAAAGAGGAGGAGCAGGAGCAGGAGCAGGAGCAGCAGCAAGAAGAGCAGGACCTGGAACAAAAGGAGGAGGAGGTACAGGAAGAGGAGCAGGAGCAGGAGGAGCAGGAGGAGGAGCAGGAGGAGGAGTAGGAGCTGGAAGAGCAGGAGCAGGAGGTGGAGTAGCAAGAGGAACAGCAAGAGCAGGAAGAGCAGGAGCAGGAATAGCAGGAGGAGGAGGAGCAGGAGGAGGAGCAGGAGCAGGAAGAGCAGGAGCCGGAGGTGTTTCAGCAGCAGGATGAGCAGAAGGAGGAGCAGGAAAAGAAAGAGCAGGAGGATGAGGAGCAGGAGGAGGATCAGGAGCAGGAAGAGCAGGAGCTGGAGGACCAGTAGGAGGAGCAAGGGCCGTAGCAGGAGCAGGAGCAGGAGGAGCAGGAGGAGCAGCAGGAGCAGGAGAAGGAGGAGCAGGAGGAGGAGCAGCAGCAGGAAGGGCAGGAGCGGAAGGAGGAGCAGGAAGAGCAGGAGAAAGCGGAGCACGAGGAGGAGGAGGAGCAGGAAGAGACGGAGCAGCAGGAGAAGCAGGAGCAGGAAGAGCATTAGCAGGAGGGGGAGCAGGAGCCGGAAGAGAAGGAGGAGGAGGAGCAGGAGGAGGAGGAGGAGCAGGAGGAGTAGGAGGAGAAGGAGGAGCAAGATTAGGAGTAGGGGCAGGAAGAGTAGGAGCTGGAGGACCAGCAGAAGGAGCAAGAGCAGGAGGGGGAACAGGAGCAGGAAGAGCAGGAAGATGAGGCGCAGGAGCAGGAAGAGCAGGAGGAGCAGGAAAAGGAAGAATAGCAGGAGCAGCAAGAGCAAGAGGGGGAGCAGGAGCAGGAAGCGCAGGAGGAGGAGCAGGTGGAAGAGCAGGAAGAGCAGGAGGAGGAGCAGGAGGAGGAAGAGCAGGAGGAGGGGGAGTAGGAAGAGGCGCATGAGGAGCAGGAGGAGGAGCATAAGAGAAGGAGCAGGAGCAGGAGGAGGAGCAGTAGCAGGAATAACAGGAGGAGGAGGAGGAGCAGGAAGAGCAGGAGGAGGAGGAGCTGGAGGAAGAGCAGGAGGAGGAAGAGCGGTAGAGGAGGAGCAGGAGGAAGAGCAGGAGCAGGAAGATCAGGAGGAAGAGCAGGAGGAGCAGTAGGAGGTGGAGGAAGAGCTGGAGGAGTAGCAGGAGCAGGAGGAGCAGGAGGGGCAGGAACAGGAGGAAGAGCAGGAGCAGCAGGAGCAGGAGGGGGAGCAGGGGCAGGAAGCGCAGGAGGAGTAGGAGCAAGTCGAGGAGCAGGAATAGCAGGAGGAGGAGCAGGAAGAGCAGGAGGAGGAGAGGAGGAGCAGGAGGAGGAGCAGGAGCAGTAAGAGCAGGAGGAGGAGGAGCAGGAAGAGGGGCAAGAAGAGCAGGAAGAGGAGCATAAAAGCCTGAGGAGGCGCAGGAGGAAGAGCAGGAGCAGGAAGAGCAGGAGGTGGAGGAGCAGGAGGAGGAGGAGAAGAAGGAGCAGGAAGAACAGGACCAGGATCAGGGGGAGCAGGAAGAGGAGCAGGAACAAGAAGAGCAGAAGAGGAAGAGCATGAGGAGGAGTAGGAGAAGGAGGTGCAGGAGGAAGAGGAAGAGCAGGTGGAGCAGGAGGAGCAGGAGGAGGAAGAGGAGCAAGAGGAGCAGGAGGAGGTGGAGGAGCAGGAGCAAGAAGAACATTAGGAGGAGATCAGGAGGAGCAGGAGGAGGAGGAAGAGGAGGAACAGGGGAAGAGCAGCAGGAAGAGCAGGAGCAGGAAGAGAAGGGGGAGTAGGAGCAGAAGGAGGAGCAGGTGCAGTACGAGCAGGAGGAAGAGCAGGAGCAGGAAGAGCAGAAGAGGAGGAGCAGGAGGAGGAGCCAGAGCAGGAAGAGCAGGAGATGGTGGAGGAGAACGAGGAGGACGAGGAAGAGCAGGAGGAGCAAGAGGAGCAGGAGGAGGAGGAGCAGGAGGAAGATCAGTAGAAAGAGGAGGAGCAGGAGCAGGAGTAGGAGCATCAGCAAGAAGAGCAGGAGCAGAAACAGCAGGAGGCGGAGGTGCAGGAGGAGGAGCAGGAGCAAGAGGAGCAGGAGGAGGAACAGAAAGAGCAGGAGGAGGAGCAGGAGGAGGAGGGGAACCTGGAAGAGCAGGAGCAGGAGGAAGCAGGAGCAGGAAGAGCACGAGCAGGAGCAGGAAGAGCAGGAGCAGGAGGAGGATCAGGAGCAGGAAGAGCACTAGGAGGTGGATCAGGAGGAGGAGAAGGAGAAGGATGCGCAGGAGCAGGAGGAGGAGTAGCAGGAGGAACAGCAGGAGCAGGAAGAGCAGGAGCAGGAAGAGCAGGAGGAGGAAGAGCAGGAGGAGGAGCAGAGCAGGAAGAGCAGGAGCCGGCGGATTTTCAGGAGCAGGAGGAACAGAAGGAGGAGCAGGAAAAGGAAAATCAGGAGGAGGAGGAGTAGCAGGAGGAGGAGCAGGAGCAGGAAGTGCAGGAGCCGGAGGACCATTAGGAGGAGCAAGGCCGGAGGAGGTGCAGGAGCAGGAGGATCAGGAGAAGGAGCAGGAGCAGGAGGAGGAGGGGCAGTAGGAAGAGCAGGAACAGGAAGGGCAGGAGCGGTAGAAGGAGGAGCAGGAAGAGCAGGAGCAGGAGGTGCAGGAGGAGGAGGAGGAGCAGGAATAGCCGGAGCGGCAGGAGAAGCAGGAGCAGGAAGAGCAGGAGCAGAAGCGGAGCAGGAGCCGGAATAGCAAGAGGAGGAGGAGCTGGAGGAAGAGCAGGAGCAGGAAGAGCGGTGGAGGAGGATCAGGAGGAAGAACAGGAGCAGGAAGAGCAGGAGGAACAGCAAGAGGAGCAGTAATTGGAGGAGGAAGAGCAGGAGGAATAGCAGGAGCAGGAGGAGCAGGACGAGGAGGAGGAGCAGGAGGAGCAGGAGGAGCAGGAGGAGCAGGAGTTGGAGGAGTGCAGGAACAGGAAGACCAGGAGGAGGAAGAGCAGGAGGATGAATAGGAGGCGGAAAAGCAGGAGCAGGAAGACCAGGAGATGTAGGAGTAGCACGAGGAGGAGGAAGAGCAGTAGGAGCTGGAGGAGCAGGAGGAGGAAGAGCAGGAGGCAGAGCAGGAGAAGGGAAGGTGCAGGAGCCGGAAGAGCAGGAGCAGGAGGAGGAGCAGGAGCAGGACGAGCAGAAGGAGGAGCAGCAAAAGGAAGAGCAATATGTGGAGGAGCAGGAGGAGGAGCTAGAGCACGAAGATCAGGATCAGGAGGACCAGCAGGAGGAGCAAGAGCAGGGGGAGGAGCAGGAGATGGAAGAGCAGGAGGAGGAGGTCCTGGAGGAGGAGCAGGATTCGGAAGAGCAGGAGGAGGAGGAGGAGGAAGAGCAGGAGCTTGAAGAGCAGGTGGAAGAGCAGGAGCAGGAAGAGCAGGAGGAGTAGGAGCAGAAGGAGGAGCAGGAGGAGTAGTAGGAGGAACAGGAAGAGTAGGAGGAGGAGCAGGTTGAGCAGGAGGAGGAGAAGGAAGAGCAGGAGGAGCAGGAGGAGCAGGAGGAGGAGCAGGAGGAAGAGCAGGAGAAGGAGGAGGTGCAGGAGCAGGAGCAGGAGCAGCAGCTAGAAGAGCAGAGGCAGGAACAGCAGGAGGAGGAGGTGCAGGAGGAGGAGAAGGAGCAGCAGGAGCAGGAGGAGGAGCAGTAAGAGCAGGAGGAGGAGTAGGAGGAGTAGGAGGAGGTGGAAGAGCAGGAGCAGGAGGAGAAACTTGAGCAGGATTAGCAGGAGCAGGAGGAGGAGCAGAAGCAGGAAGATCAGGAACAGGAGGTGGAGGAGCAGGAGGAAGAGCGGGACCAGGAAGAGCAGGATCAGGAAGATCAGGAGGAGGAGGAGCAGGAGGAGGAGCAGGAGCAGGAAGAGCAGGAGCTGGAGGAGGATCAGGAGCAGGAGGAGCAGAAGGAGGAGCAGGAAAAAGAAGAGCAGGAGGAGGGGAGCAGGAGGAGGAGCAGGAGCAAGAAGAGCAGGAGCAGGACCAGCAGGAGGAGCAAGAGCATTAGGGGGAGCAGGAGCAGGAAGAGCAGGAGGAGGAGGAGCAGGAGAAGGAAGAACAGGAGCTGGAGGACCAGCAGGAGGAGCAAGAGCAGGAGGGGGAGCAGGAGCAGGAAGAGCAGGAAGAGGATGAGCATGGGAAGGAAGAGCAGGAGGAGAAGGAGCTGGAGGTGGAGCAAGAACAGGAAGAGCAGGGGGATGAGCAGGAGCAGGACGTGCAGGAGTAAGAGCAGGAGAAGGAAGAGCAGGAGGAGGAGGAGCAGGAGGAGGAGCTGGAAAAGCAGGAGGAGGAGCAGGAGGAGCAGGAGGAGGAGTAGTAGAAGGAAGAGCAGGAGGAAGAGGAGTAGGAGGAGGGGCAAGAGGAGCAGGAGGAGGAGCCGGAAGAGCAGGAGGAGGAGCAGCAGGAGGAGCAAGAAGAGGAGGAGTAGCACGAAGAGCAGGAGGAGGAGGAGCAGGAGGAGGAGGAGGAGCAGGAAGAGCAGCAGGAGCAGGAGGAACAGGAGGAGGAGGAGAAGCAAGAGCATGAAGAGCAGGAGCAGGAGCAGGAAGAGCAGGAGGAGGAGCAGGAGCAGGAAGAGCAGGAGGAGGAGGAGCAGTAGGATGAGCAGGAGCAGGCAGGGCAGGAGCGGTAGAAGGAGGTGCAGGAAGAGTAGGAGCAAGAGGAACAGGAGGAGGAGGAGAAACAGGATGAGCCGGAGTAGGAGGAGCAGCAGGAGCAGGAAGACCAGGAGCAGGATGAGGAGCATGAGCAGGAAGGGCAGGAGTAGGAGGAGCTGGAGGAACAGCAGTAGCAGGAAGAGCAGGAGGAGGAGGAGGAAGAGTATGAGGAGCAGGAGGAGCAGGAGGAAGAACAGAAGCAGGAAGAGCAGGTGGAGGAAGAGTAGGAGGAGGAACAACAGGAGGTGTAGGAGCAGGAGGAGCACGAGGAGCAGTATGAAGAGAAGGAGGAGCAGGAGGAAGAGGAGCAGGAGGAAAAGCAGGAGCAGGAGGAGGAGAAGAGCAGGAGCAGCAGCAGGAAGAACAGGAGCAGGAAGACCAGGAGGAGGAGGAGGAGGAGGAGGAGCAGGAATAGTGGGAGCAGGAAAAGCAGCAGGAGCAGTAAGAGCAAGACTAGAAGGAGGAGGAGTAGGAAGAGCAGCAGGAGCAGGAGGAGCAAGGGGACGAGTAGGAGCAGGAAGAGCAGGAGGACAGGATCAGGAGGAGGAGCAGGAAAAGCAGGAGGAGGAGCAGGAGGAGCAGGAGGAGGTGCAGGAGAAGGAAGAGCAGGAGCATGAGGACCAGGAGTAGAATCAGGAGCAGGAGGAGGAGCAGGAACAGGAGGAGCAGAAGGAGGAGCAGGAGTAGGAAGAGCAGGAGCAGGAGTAACAGGAAAAGGAGGAAGAGCAGGAGAAGGAGCAGGAGCAGGAAGAGCAGGAGGAGGAGGAGCAGGAGCAGGAAGTGTAGGAGGAGGAGCAGCAGTAGCAGGAAGAGCAGGAGGAAGAGCAAGGGCAGTAAGAGCAGGAGGAGGAGGACGAGGAAGAGCAGAGCAGGAAGAGCAGGAGGAAGAGCAGGAGGAGCAGGAGGAGGAGTAGGAGGAGGAAGTGCAGGAGGAGAATCAGGAGCAGGAAGAGCAGGAGGAGGAGGTGGAGCAGCAGGAGCAGCGGGAGCAGGAGGAGGACGAGCAACAGGAGGAGCAGGAGGTGGAGGAGGAGGAACAGGAAGAGGAGGAGCAGGAAGAGGAGCAGAAGCAGGAAAAGGAGCAGCAGCAGGAAGAGCAAGAGCAGGAGGAGGAGCAGGAAGAGTAGCAGGAGCAGGAAGTGTAGTAGCAGGAGGAGGAGTAGCAGGAGGGACAGCAGGAGCAGGAAGAGCAGGAGCAGGAATAGCAGGAGGAGGAGGAGCAAGAGGAGGAGCAGGAGTAGGAAGAGCAGGAGCCGGAGGTGTTTCAGGAGCAGGAGGAGCAGAAGGAGGAGCAGGAAAATAAAGAGCAGGAGGATGAGGAGCAGGAGGAGGAGCAGGAGCAGGAAGAGCAGGAGCTGGAGGACCAGTAGGAGGAGCAAGGGCCATAGCAGGAGCAGGAGCAGGAAGAGCAGGAGGAGGAGCAGGAGCAGGAGAAGGAGGAGCAATAGGAGGAACAGCAGCAGGAAGTGCAGGAGCGGTAGAAGGAGGAGCAGGAAGAGCAGGAGAAAGGGGAGCACGAGGAGGAGGAGGAACAGGAAGAGACAGAGCAGCAGGAGAAGCAGGAGCAGGAAGAGCAGGAGAAGGAGGGGGAGCAGGAGAAGGAAGACCAGGATGAGGAGGAGCTGGAGGAAGAGCAGGAGCAAGAAGAGAGGTAGAGGAGGAGCAGGAGTAAGAGCAGTGGCAGGAAGAGCAGGAGGAAGAGCAGGAGGAGCCGTAGGAGGAGGAGGAGGAGCAGGAGGAGGAGCATGAGCAGGAGGAGTAGGAGGAGGAGCAGTAAGAGCAGGAGCAGGAGTAGGAGGAGCAGGAGGAAGAGCAGGAGCAGGAAGAGCAGGAGGAGGAAGAGCAAGTGTAGCAGGAGCAGTAAGAACAGGAGCAGGAGCAGGAGGAGCAGGAGGACGAGGAGCAGGAGGAGGAGGAGCAGGAGGTGGAGCAGCAGGAGCAGGAGTGGGAGAAGCAAGTGTAGGAGGAGGAGGAGGTGGAGCAAGAGGTGGAGGAGCAGGAGTAGTAGCAGGAGCAGGAAGACCGGGAGGAGGAGCAGGAGGAGAAGTAGGAGCAAAAGGAGGAGGAACAGGAGGACGAGGAGCAGTAGGAGGAGGTGCAGGGGGAGGAAGAGTAGAAGAAGGAGCAGGAGGAGGAGCAGGAGGAGAAGGGGGAGCAGTAGGAGCAGGGGGAGCAGGAGGGGGAGTAGGAGCAGGAGCAGGAAGAGCAGTAGGAGGAAGAGAAGGAGGAGGACTAGGAGGAGGAAGAGCAGGAGCAAGAAGAGCAGGAGATGGAGGAGGAGCACGAGGATGAGGATAAAGAGCCGGAGGAGAGGAGGAGCAGGAGGAGGAGGAGCAGGAGGAAGAGCAGAAGAAAGAGGTGGAGCAGGAGCAGGAGCAGCAGCAAGAAGAGCAGGAGCAGGAACAACTGGAGGAGGAGGTGCACGAAGAGGAGCAGGAGCAGGAGGAGCAGGAGGAGGAGCAGGAGGAGGAGTAGGAGATGGAAGAGCAGGAGCAGGAGGAGAAGCAGGAGCAGGACGATCAGGAGCAGGAGGAGGATCAGGAGCAGGAATAGCAGGAGGATGAGGAGCTGGAGGAGGAGGAGGAGCAGGAGGAAGAGGAGGAGAAGGAGGAGCAATATTAGGAGAAGGAGCAGGAAGAGTAGGAGCTGGAGGACCAGCAGAAGGAGCAAGAGCAGTTGGGGGAACTGGAGCAGGAAGAGGAGGAAGATGAGGCGCAGGAACAGGAAGAGCAGGAGGAGCAGGAAAAGGAAGAGGAGCAGGAGCAGCAAGAGCATGAGGGGGAGCAGGAGCAGGAAGCACAGGAGGAGGAGGAGCAGGTTGAAGAGCAGGAAGAGCAGGAGGAGGAGCAGGAGCAGGAAGAACAGGAGTAGGAGGAGTAGGAAGAGGCGCATGAGGAGCAGGAGGAGGAGCATAAGAGCAGGAGCAGGAGCAGTAGCAGGAATAGCAGGAGGAGGAGGAGCAGGAGGAGGAGGAGGAGCAGGAAGTGCAGTAGGAGGAGGAGCTGGAGGAAGAGCAGAAGGAGGAAGAGCGGTAGAGGAGGAGCAGGAGGAAGAGCAGGAGCAGGAAGAGCAGGAGGAAGAGCAGGAGGAGCAGTAGGAGGTGGAGGAAGAGCTGGAGGAGTAGCAGGAGCAGGAGGAGCAGGAGGGGCAGGGACAGGAGGAGGAGCAGGAGCAGCAAGAGCAGGAGGGGGAGCAGGGGCCTGAAGCGCAGGAGGAGTAGGAGAAGGTCGAGGAGCAGGAATAGCAGGAGGAGGAGCAGGAAGAGCAGGAGGAGGAGCAGGAGGAGCAGGAGGAGGAGCAGAAGCAGTAAGAGCAGGAGGAGGAGGAGCAGGAAGAGCGGCAAGAAGAGCAGGAAGAGGAGCATAAAAGCGGTAGGAGGCGCAGGAGGAGGAGCAGTAGCAGGAAGAGCAGGAGGAGGAGGAGCAGGAGGAGGAGTAGAAGAAGGAGCAGGAAGAACAGGACCAGGAGCAGGGGGAGCAGGAAGAGGAGCAGGAGCAAGAAGAGCAGAGGAGGAAGAGCATGAGGAGGAGTAAGAGAAGGAGGTGCAGGAGGAAGAGGAAGAGCAGGTGGAGCAGGAGGAGCAGGAGGAGGAAGAGGACCAGGAGGAGCAGGAGGAGGTGGAGGAGCAGGAGCAAGAAGAACATTAGGAGGAGATCAGGAGGAGCAGGAGGAGGAGGAAGAGGAGGAACAGGGGAAGAGCAGCAGGAAGTGCAGGAGCAGGAAGAGAAGGGGGAGTAGGAGCAGAAGGAGAAGCAGGAGCAGTAGGAGCAGGAGGAAGAGCCGGAGCAGGAAGAGCAGAAGAGGAGTAGCAGGAGGAGGAGCCAGAGCAGGAAGATCAGGAGACGGAGGAGGAGAAGGAGAAGGACGAGGAAGAGCAGGAGGAGCAGGAGGAGCAGGAGGAGGAGGAGCAGGAGGAAGATCAGTAGAAATAGGAAGAGCAGGTGCAGGAGTAGGAGATCAGCAAGAAGAGCAGGAGCAGAAACAGCAGGAGGCGGAGGTGGAGGAGGAGGAGCAGGAGCAAGAGGAGCAGGAGGAGGAGCAGAAAGAGCAGGAGGAGGAGCAGGAGGAGGAGGGGAACCTGGAAGAGCAGGAGCAGGAGGAGAAGCAGGAGCAGGAAGAGCAGGAGCAGGAGGAGGATCAGGAGCAGGAAGAGCACTAGGAGGTGGATCAGGAGGAGGAGAAGGAGAAGGATGCGCAGGAGCAGGAGGAGGAGTAGCAGGAGGAACAGCAGGAGCAGGAAGAGCAGGAGCAGGAAGAGCAGGAGGAGGAAGAGCAGGAGGAGGAGCAGAGCAGTAAGAGCAGGAGCCGGCGGATTTTCAGGAGCAGGAGGAACAGAAGCAGGAGCAGGAAAAGGAAAATCAGGAGGAGGAGGAGTAGCAGGAGGAGGAGCAGGAGCAGGAAGTGCAGGAGCCAGAGGACAATTAGGAGGAGCAAGGACCGGAGGAGGAGCATGAGCAGGAGGATCAGGAGGAGGAGCAGGAGCAGGAGGAGGAGGGGCAGTAGGAAGAGCAGGAGCAGGAAGGGCAGGAGCGGTAGAAGGAGGAACAGGAAGAGCAGGAACAGGAGGTGCAGGAGGAGGAGGAGGAGCAGGAATAGCCGAGCAGCAGGAGAAGTAGGAGCAGGAAGAGCAGGAGCAGAAGCGGAGCAGTAGCCGGAAGAGCAAGTGGAGGAGGAGCTGCAGGAAGAGCAGGAGCAGGAAGAGCGGTGGAGGAGGATCAGGAGGAAGAACAGGAGCAGGAAGAGCAGGAGGAACAGCAAGAGGAGCAGTAGGTGGAGGAGGAAGAGCAGGAGGAATAGCAGGACCAGGAGGAGCAGGACGAGGAGGAGGAGCAGGAAGAGCAGGAGGCGCAGGAGTTGGAGGAGTGCCGCACCAGGAAGACCAGGAGGAGGAAGAGCAGGAGGAGGAATAGGAGGCGGAAGAGCAGGAGCAGGAAGAGCAGGAGATGTAGGAGTAGCACGAGGAGGAGGAAGAGCAGTAGGAGCTGGAGGAGCAGGAGGAGGAAGAGCATGAGGCAGAGCAGGAGAAGGGAAGGTGCAGGAGCAGGAAGAGCAGGAGCAGGAGGAGGAGCAGGAGCAGGAGGAGCAGAAGGAGGAGCAGCAAAAGGAAGAGCAAGAGGTGGAGGATCAGGAGGAGGACCTACAGCAGGAAGATCAGGATCAGTAGGACCAGCAGGAGGAGCAAGAGCAGGGGGAGGAGCAGGAGCAGTAAGAGCAGGAGGAGGAGGTGCTGGACGACGAGCAGGAGTCGGAAGAGCAGGAGGAGGAGGAGGAGGAAGAGCAGGAGCATGAAGTGCAGGTGGAGGAGCAGGAGCAGGAAGAGAAGGAGGAGTAGGAGCAGAAGGAGGAGCAGGAGGAGAAGTAGGAGGAACAGGAAGAGTAGGAGGAGGAGCAGGTTGAGCAGGAGGAGGAGAAGGAAGAGTAGGAGGAGCATGAGGAGCAGGAGGAGGAGCAGGAGGAAGAGCAGGAGAAGGAGGAGGTGCAGGAGCAGGAGCAGGAGCAGCAGCTACAAGAGCAGAGGCAGGAACAGCAGGAGCAGGAGGTGCAGGAGGAGGAGGAGCAGCAGGAGCAGCAGGAGGAGCAGGAGGAGTAGGAATAGGTGGAAGAGCAGGAGCAGGAGGAGAAACTTGAGCAGGAATAGCAGGAGCAGGAGGAGGAGCAGAAGCAGGAAGAGCAGGAACAGGAGGTGGAGGAGCAAGAGGAAGAGCAGGACGAGGAAGAGCAGGATCAGGAAGATCAGGAGGATGAGGAGCAGGAAGAGGAGCAGGAAAAGGAAGAGCAGGAGCTGGAGGAGGATCAGGAGCAGGAGGAGCAGAAAGAGGAGCAGGAAAAGGAAGAGCAGGAGGAGGGGAGCAGGAGGAGGAGCAGGAGCAAGAAGAGCAGGAGCAGGACCAGCAGGAGGAGCAAGAGCATTAGGGGGAGCAGGAGCAGGAAGAGCAGGAGGAGGAGGAGCAGGAGAAGGAAGAACAGGAGCTGGAGGACCAGCAGGAGGAGCAAGAGCAGGAGGGGGAGCAGGAGCAGGAAGAGCAGGAAGAGGAGGAGGAGCAGGAGGAGCAGGAGGAGCAGGAGCTGGAGGAGTGCCAGACCAGGAAGACCAGGAGGAGGAAGAGCAGGAGGAGGAATTGGAGGCGGAAGAGCAGGAGCAGGAAGAGCAGGAGATGTAGGAGTAGCACGAGGAGGAAGAAGAGCAGTAGCAGATGGAGGAGCAGGAGGAGGAAGAGCAGGAGGCAGAGCAGGAGAAGGGAAAGTGAAGGAGCAGGAAGAGCAGGAGCAGGAGGAGGAGCAGCAAAAGGAAGAGCAAGATGTGGAGGAGCAGGAGGAGGAGCTAGAGCAGGAAGATCAGGATCAGGAGGACCAGCAGGAGGAGCAAGAGCAGGGGGAGGAGCAGGAGCAGGAAGAGCAGGAGGAGGAGGTGCTGGAGGAGGAGCAGATGTCGGAAGAACAGGAGGAGGAGGAGGATGAGGAAGAGCAGGATCATGAAGATCAGGTGGAGGAGCAGGAGCAGGAAGAGCAGGAGGAGTAGGAGCAGAAGGAGGAGCAGGAGGAGTAGTAGGAGGAACAGGAAGAGTAGGAGGAGGAACAGGTTGAGCAGGAATTGGAGAAGGAAGAGCAGGAGGAGCAGAAGGAGCAGGAGGAGGAGCAGGACGAAGAGCAGGAGAAGGAGGACGTGCAGGAGCAGCAGCTAGAAGAACAGAGGCTGGAACAGCAGGACGAGGAGGTGCAGGAGGAGGAGAAGGAGCAGCAGGAGCAGCAGGAGGAGCAGTAGCAGCAGGAGGAGGAGCAAGAGGAGTAGGAGGAGGTGGAAGAGCAGGAGCAGGAGGAGAAACTTGAGCAGGAATAGCAGGAGCAGGAGGAGGAGCAGAAGCAGGAAGTGCAGGAACAGGAGGTGGAGGAGCAGGAGGAAGAGCAGGACCAGGAAGAGTAGGATCAGGAAGATCAGGAGGAGGAGGAGCAGGAGGAAGAGCAGGAAAAGGAAGAGCAGGAGCTGGAGGAGGATCAGGAGCAGGAGGAGCAGAAGGAGGAGCAGGAAAAGGAAGAGCAGGAGGAGGGGAGCAGGAGGAGGAGCAGGAGCAAGAAGAGCAGGAGCAGGACCAGCAGGAGGAGCAAGAGCATTAGGGGTAGCAGGAGCAGGAAGAGCAGGAGGAGGAGGAGCAGGAGAAGGAAGAACAGGAGCTGGAGGACCAGCAGGAGGAGCAAGAGCAGGAGGGGGAGCAGGAGCAGGAAGAGCAGGAAGAGGATGAGCAGGGGAAGGAAGAGCAGGAGGAGAAGGAGCAGGAGGTGGAGCAAGAACAGGAAGAGCAGGGGGATGAGCAGGAGCAGGACGTGCAGGAGTAAGAGCAGGATAAGGAAGAGTAGGAGGAGGAGGAGCAGGAGGAGGAGCTGGAAAAGCAGGAGCAGGAGCAGGAGGAGCAGGAGGAGGAGTAGTAGAAGGAAGAGCAGGCGGAGGAGGAGCAGGAGGAGGGGCAAGAGGAGCAGGAGGAGGAGACGGAAGAGCAGGAGGAGGAGCAGGAGGAGGAGCAGGAAGAGGAGGAGGAGCAGGAAGAGCAGGAGGAGTAGGAGAAGGAGGAGGAGGAGGAGGAGGAGCAGTAGGATGAGCAGGAGCAGGAAGGGCAGGAGCGGTAGAAGGAGGAGCAGGAAGATTAGGAGCAAGAGGAACAGGAGGAGGAGGAGAAACAGGATGAGCAAGAGTAGGAGGAGCAGCAGGAGCAGGAAGACCAGGAGCAGGATGAGGAGTACGAGCAGGAAGGGCAGGAGTAGGAGGAGCTGGAGGAACAGCAGTAGCAGGAAGAGCAGGAGGAGGAGGAGGAAGGGTAAAAGGAGCAGGAGGAGCAGGAGGAAGAACATAAGCAGGATGAGCAGGTGGAGGAAGAGTAGGAGGAGTAACAACAGGAGGTGTAAAGCAGGAGGAGCACGAGGAGCAGCATGAAGGGAAGGAGGAGCAGGAGGAGCAGGACGAAGAGGAGCAGGAGGAAGAGTAGGAGCAGTAGGAGGAGCAGAGCAGGAGCAGTAGCAGGAAGAGCAGGAGCAGGAAGACCAGGAGGAGGAGGAGAAGGAGGGGGAGCAGGATCAGGGGGAGCAGGAGAAGGAGCAGGAGCAGTAAGAGCAAGACTAGAGGGAGGAGGAGTAGGAAGAGCATCAGGAGCAGGAGGAGCAAGGGGATGAATAGGAGCAGGAAAAGCAGGAGGAGGAGCAGGAGGAGCAGGAGGAGGTGCAGGAAAAGGAAGAGCAGGAGCAGGAGGACCAGGAGTAGAATCAGGAGCAGGAGGAAGAGCAGGAACAGGAGGAGCAGAAGGAGGAGCAGGAGTAGGAAGAGCAGGAGTAACAGGAAAAGGAAGAAGAGGAGGAGAAGGAGCAGGAGCAGGAAGAGTAGGAGGAGGAGGAGCAGGAACAGGAAGAGCAGTAGGAGGAGGAACAGGAGGAGGAGCAGGAGCAGGAAGAGCAGGAGGAAGAGCAGGGGCAGTAAGAGCAGGAGGAGGAGGACGAGGAGGAGCAGAGCAGGAGGAGGAGGAGGAGGAGGAAGTGCAGGAGGAGAATCAGGAGCAGGAAGAGCAGGAGGAGGAGGTGGAGCAGCAGGAGCAGCGGGAGCAGGAAGAGGACGAGCAACAGGAGGAGCAGGAGGAGGAGGAGGAGGAACAGGAAGAGGAGGAGCAGGAAGAGGAGCAGAAGCAGGAGAAGGAGCAGCAGCAAGAAGAGCAAGAGCAGGAGGAGCAGCAGGAGCAGGAAGATCACTAGGAGAAGGAGCAGGAGGAGTAGCAGGAGCAGGAAGAGCAGGAGCAGGAGGAGGAGTAGCAGGAGGAACAGCAGGAGAAGGAAGAGCAGTAGCAGGAATAGCAGGAGGAAGAGGAGCAAGAGGAGAAGCAGGAGCAGGAAGAGCAGGAAACGGAGGAGTTTCAGGAGCAGCAGGAGCAGAAGGAGGAGCAGGAAAATAAAGAGCAAGAGGATGAGGAGCAGGAGGAGGAGCAGGAGAAGGAAGAGCAGGAGCTGGAGGACCAGTAGGAGGAGCAAGGGCCGTAGCAGAGCAGGAGCAGGAGCAGCAGGAGGAGCAGCAGGAGCAGGAGAAGGAGAAGCAGGAGGAGGAGCAGCAGCAGGAAGTGCAGGAGCGGTAGAAGGAGGAGCAGGAAGAGTAGGAGAAAGGGGAGCACGAGGAGGAGGAGGAGCAGGAAGAGACGGAGGAGCAGGAGAAGGAGGAGCAGGAAGAGCAGTTGCAGGATGGGGAGCAGGAGCCGGAAGAGCAGGAGGAGGAGGAGCTGGAGGTAGTGCAGGAGCAGGAAGAGATGTAGAGGAGGAGCAGGAGGAAGAGCAGGAGGAGCAGTAGGATGAGGAGGAGGAGCAGGAGGAGGAGCATGAGCAGGAGGAGCAGGAGGAGGAGCAGTAAGAGCAGGAGCAGGAGTAGGAGGAGCAGGAGGAAGAGCAGGTGCAGGAAGAACAGGAGGAGGAAGAGCAAGAGTAGCAGGAGCAGTAAGAACAGGAGCAGGAGCAGGAGGAGCAGAAGGACGAGGAGCAGGAGGAGGAGGAGCAGGAGGTGGAGCAGCAGGAGCAGGAGTGGGAGTAGCAAGATTAGGAGGAGGAGGAGGTGGAGCAAGAGGAGGAGGAGCAGGAGTAGTAGCAGGAGCAGGAAGACCAGGAGGAGGAGCAGGAGGAGAAGTAGGAGCAAAAGGAGGAGGAGCAGGTGGAGTAGGAGCAGTAGGAGGAGGTGCAGGGGGAGGAAGAGTAGAAGAAGGAGCAGGAGGAGGAGCAGGAGGAGAAGGGGGAGCAGAAGGAGCAGGGGGAGCAGAAGGTGGAGTAGGATCAGGAGCAGGAAGAGCAGTAGGAGGAAGAGAAGGAGGAGGACTAGGAGGAGGAAGAGCAGGTGCAAGAAGAGAAGGAGATGGAGGAGGAGCACGAGGACGAGGAGAAAGAGCCGGAGGAGCAGGAGGAGCAGGAGGTGGAGGAGCAGGAGGAAGAGCAGGAGAAAGAGGAGGAGCAGGAGCAGGAGCAGTAGGAGCAGCAAGAAGAGCAGGAGCAGGAACAACAGGAGGAGGAGGTGCAGGAAGAGGAGCAGGAGCAGGAGGAGCAGGAGGAGGAGCAGGAGGAGGAGTAGGAGCTGGAAGAGTAGGAGCAGGAGGAGGAGTAGCAAGAGGAACAGCAGGAGCAGGAAGAGCAGGAGCAGGAATAGCAGGAGGAGGAGGAGCATGAGGAGGAGCAGGAGTAGGAAGAGCAGGAGCCGGAGGAGTTTCAGGAGCAGGAGGAGCAGAAGGAGGAGCAGGAAAAGAAAGAGCAGGAGGATGAAGAGCAGGAGGAGGAGCAGGAGCAGGAAGAGCAGGAGCTGGAGGAACAGTAGGAGGAGCAAGGGCCGTAGCAGGAGCAGGAGCAGGAGGAGCAGGATGAGGAGCAGGAGCAGGAGAAGGAGGAGCAGGAGGAGGAGAAGCAGCAGGAAGGGCAGGAGCGGTAGAAGGAGGAGCAGGAAGAGACGGAGCAGCAGGAGAAGCAGGAGCAGGAAGAGCAGGAGCAGGAGGGGGAGCAGGAGCCGGAAGAGCAGGAGGAGGAGGAGCTGGAGGAAAAGCAGGAGCAGGAAGAGAGGTAGAGGAGGAGCAGGAGGAAGAGCAGGAGCAGGAAGAGCAGGAGGAAGAGCAGGAGGAGCAGTAGTTGGAGGAGGAAGAGCAGGATGAATAGCAGGAGCAGGAGGTGCAGGACGAGGAGGAGGTGCAGGAGGAGCAGGAGGAGCAGGAGTTGGAGGTGTGCAGGACCAAGTAGACAAGGAGGTGGAAGAGCAGGAGGAGGAATAGTAGGCGGAAGAGCAGGAGCAGGAAGAGCAGGAGATGTAGGAGTAGAACGAGGAGGAGGAAGAGCAGTAGGAGCTGGAGGAGCAGGAGGAGGAAGAGCAGGAGGAAGAGCAGGAGAAGGGAAGGAGCAGGAGCAGGAGCAGGAACAGCAGCAAGAAGACCAGGAGCAGGAAAAGCAGGAGGAGGAGGAGCAGGAGGAGGAGCCGGAACAGCAGGAGCAGGAGCAGGAGGAGGAGCAGGAGCAGGAAAAGCAGGAGGAGGAGGAGCATTAGGAGGAGAAGGAGCAGAAAGACCTGTAGCAAGAGGAGCAGGAGCAGGAGGAAGAGCAGGAGCAAGAAGTGCAGGAGCAGGATGAGCAGGAGGAGGAGGAGGAGGAGGAAGAGCAGGAGAGGGAAGAGCAGGAGGAGGAGGACCAGAAGTAGGAGGAGGTGCATGTGCAGGAAGAGTAGGAGAAGGAGGAGGAGCAGGAGCAGGAGGAGCAGAAGGAGGAGCACGAAAATTAAGAGCAGGAGGAGGAGGAGAAGGAGGAGTAGCAGGAGAAGGAAGTGCAGGAGCAGGAGGACCAGGACAATGAGCAAGAGCAGGAGGAGGAGGAGGAGCAGGAGGAGCAGGAGGAGGAGGAGGAGCAGGAAGAGCAGGAGCTGGAGGACCAGCAGAAAGAGCGAGAGCAGGAGGTGGAACAGGAGCAGGAAGAGCAGGAGGATGAGGAGAAGGGGCAGGAAGAGAAGGAAGAGGAGGGGAAGAGGACCAGGAGCAGGAAGAGCAGGAGCAAGTGGACCAGGAGGAGGAGCAAGAGCAGGAGGAGGAGCAGGATTAGGAGGAGCAGAGGAGGAGCAGGAGTAGGAAGAGCAGGAGCAGGAGGACCAGCAGGAGGAGCAAGAACAGGAGGAGGAGAAAGAGCATGAGGAGCAGGAGCAGGAGCAGAAGCAGGAAGAGCCGGAGCAGGAAGAACAGGAAGAGGCGGTGCAGGAGGAAAACGACGAAGAGGAGGAACTGCACGAGGAGCAGGAGGATCAGGAGGAGGAGGAGCAGGAGGAAGAGCAGGAGCAGGAGTAGGAGCAGGAGCAGGAGCAGCAGCAGCTAGATAAGGAGCAGGAAGAGCAGTATGTGGAGGAGCAGGAAGAGGAGCCGCATGAGGAGCAGGAGCAGGAGCAGCAACAGGATGAGCAGGAGCAGGAAGAGCAAGAGGAAGAGGAGCACGAGGAACACGAGGAAGAGAAGGAGGAGCAAGAGGAGCAGGAGGAGTAGGAGGAGGAGAAGCAGGATGAAGAGAAGGAGCAGGATGAGGAGCAGGACAAGGAGCAGCCGCAGGAATAGCAGGAGCAGGAAGAGCAGGAGGAGGAAGAGCAGGAGGAGGAGCAGTAGCAAGAGGAGAAGGAGGAGGAGCAGGAGCAGGAATAGCAGGAGGAGGAGGAGCAGTAGGAGGAGCAGGAGCAGGAAGAGCAGGAGCAGGAGTAGGAGGAGCAGGAAGAGCACGAGCAGGAGGACCAGGAAGAGGAGGAGGAGCAGGAAGAGCAGGAGCAGGAGGAGAAGCAGTACCAGGAAGAGCAGGAGGAGGAGGACAAGAGGAGGACCAGGAGCAGGAAGAGCAGGAGCAGGAGGAGGAGCATGAGGAGAAGGAGGAGGAGCAGGAGCAGGAAGAGCAGTAGCTGGAGACCAGAATAAGGAGCAGGAGCAGGAGGGGGAACAGGAGCAGGAAGAGCAGGAGGATGAGGGCAGGAGCAGGAAGAGCAGGAGGAGGAGGAGGAGGAGCAGGAACAGGAAGAGCAGGAGCAGCAGGACCAGGAGGAGCAAGAGCAGGAGGATTAGCAGGAATAGGAGGAACAGAAGGAGGAGCAGGAGTAGGAAGGGAACGAGCAGGAGGACCAGCAGGAGGAGCAAGAACAGGAGGAGGAGCAGGAGCATGAGGAGCAGGAACAGGAGCAGAAGCAGGAAGAGCAGGAGCAGGAAGAGAAGGAAGAGGAGGAGCAGGAGGAACACGAGGAAGAGGAGGAGAAGTACGAGGAGCAGGAGGATCAGGAGGAGGAGGAGCATGAGGAAGAGCTGGAGCAGGAGTAGGAGCAGGAGCAGGAGCAGCAGCAGCTAGATAAGAGCAGGAAGAGCAGTAGTTGGAGGAGCAGGAGGAGGAGCAGCATGAGGAGCAGGAGCAGGAGCATCAGCAGGATGAGCAGGAGGAGGAAGAGCAGGAAGAAGAGGAGCACGAGGAACACGAGGAAGAGAAGGAGGAGCACAAGGAGCATGGGGAGTAGGGGGAGGAGGAGCAGGATGAAGAGAAGGAGCAGGAGGAGGAGAAGGAGACGGAGCAGCAGCAGGAAGAGCAGGAGCAGGAAGAGCAGGAGGAGGAAGTGCAGGAGAAGGAGCAGGATCAGGAGGAGAAGGAGGACGAGCAGGAGCACTAAGAGCAGCAGGAGGAGGAGCAGGAGCACGAAGAGCAGGAGCAGGAGGAGGAGGAGCAGGAAGAGCACGAGCAGGAGGAGAAGCAGGACCAGGAAGAGCAGGAGGAGGAGGAACAAGAGGTGGACTAGGAGCAGGAAGAGCAGGAGCAGGAGGACCAGGAGGAGGAGCAAGAGCAGGAGGAGTAGGAGGAGCAGGAGGAGCAGAAGTAGGAGCAGGAGCAGGAAGAGCAGGAAAAGCAGGAGGAGGAGCAGGAGGAAGTGCAGGAAGAGGAAAAGCAGAAGGAGGAGCAGGAGGAGCAGGAGGAGGAGGATGAGGATGAGGAGGAGCAGGAAGAGCATGAGAAGGAGGAAGAAGGGAAGGAGGAGGAGCAAGAGCAGGAAGAGCAGGAGGAGGAGCAGGAGGAGCAGGAGGAGGATGAGGAGGAAGTGCAGGAGGAGGAATAGCAGGAAGAGGAGTCGCAGGAGGAGGGGGATGAGCAGGAGGAATAGGAGTAGGAGAAGGAGGTGCAGCAGGTACAGGAGGAGGAGCAAGAGCAGGAAGAGCAGAAGCAGGAGGAGCAGAAAGTGGAGCAGGAGAAGAAGGATGCGGAGCATGAAGAGCAGGAGCAGGAGAAGGAGGAGTAGCAGGAGGAAGACTAGGAGGACCAGGAGGAACAGGAGGAGCAGGAGAAGGAGGAACAGGAGGAGGAGCAGGAGTAGGAGGAGCAGGAGGAGGAAGAGGAGGAGGAGGAGGAAGAGCAGGAGGAGGAAGAGCAGGAGGAGGAGCACGAGGAAGAGGGAGAGGAGAAGTAGGAACAGGAGGAACATGAGCAGGAAGAACAAGAGAAGGAGCAGCAGGAGGAGCAGGAGGAGGAGGAGGAGGAAGAGCAGGAGGAAGAGCAGGAGCAGGTGGAGCAGGTGGAGGAGGAGGAGATGAAGCAGGTGGAGCAGGAGGAGAGGAGGAGAGGATGAGCAGGAGGAAGAGCAGGAGCAGGCAGAGCAGGAGCAGGAGGACCAAGAGGAGTAGAAAGAGCAGGAGGAGGAGCAGGAGTAGGAAGAGCAGGAGGAGGAGCAGGAGGAGAAAGAGGAGGAGATGCAGGAGGAGCAGGAGGAGGAGGAGAAAGAGCAGGAACCGGAAGAGCAGGAGGAGGAGATGCAGGAGGAGCAGGAGGAGCACGAGGAGGAGTATGAAGAGCCGAATGAGCAGGAGGAGCAGGAGGAGGAGGAGCAGGACGAAGAGCAGGAGTAGGAGGAGGAGCAGGAGCAGGAAGACCAGGAGGAGGAGGAGCAGGAGGAGTAGCAGGAAAAGGAGGAGCAGGAGAAGGAGCAGGAGCAGTAAGAGCAGGACCAGAAGGAGGAGGAGCAGGAAGAGCAGCAGGAGCAGGAGGAGCAAGAGGAGGAGTAGGAGCAGGAAGAGCAGGAGGACGAGGAGCAGGAGGAGCAGAAGGAGGAGCAGGAGCAGGAAGAGCAGTAGGAGGAGGAGCAGATGGATGTGCAGGAGCAGGAAGAGGAGGAGCAGGATGACCAGGAAGAGGATCAAGAGCAGGAGGAGGAGCAGGAACTGGAGGAGCAGAAGGAGGAGAAGGAGCAGGAAGAGCAGGAGCAGGAGGACCAGGAAGAGGAGCAAGAGCAGGAGGAGGAGCAGGAGTGGGAAGAGCAGGAGGACTAGGAGCAGGAGTAGGAAGAGCAGGAGGAGGAGGAGCAGGAGGAGGAGCAGGAGCAGGAAGAGCACGAGGAAGAGCAGTGGCAGTAAGAGTAGGAGGAGGAGGACGAGGAGGAGCAGGAGCAGGAAGAGCAGGAGGAAGACCAGGAGGAGCAGAAGGAGGAGGAGGAGGAGGAAGTGCAGGAGGAGGAGGTGGAGCAGGAGTAGTAGGAGCAGGAGGAGAAGCAGGATCAGGAAGAACAGGAGGAGGAGCAGGAGGAGAAGGAAGAACAGGAGGAGGAGGAGCAGAAGGAGGAGGAGCAGGAGGAGGAGGTGTAGGGGGAGGAACAGGAGGAGCAGGAAGAGGAGGAGGAGCAGGAAGAAAAGGGGGAGCAGGAGGAGCAGGGGGAGCAGGAGGTGGAGGACGAGGAGGAGCAGGTAGAGCAGGAAGAGGAATAGCAGGAGGAGGAGGAGGAGGAAGAGCAGGAGAAAGAAGAGCAGGAGATGGAGGAGGAGGACGAGGAGGAAGAGGAAGAGCAAGAGGAAGATGAGGAAGAGGAGCAGGAGGAAGATGAGGAGAAAAAGGAGGAGCAGGAGCAAGAGCAGGAGCAGCAGCAAGAAGAGCAGGAACAGGAACTGCAGGAGGAGGAGGTTCAGGAAGAGGAGCAGGAGGAGGAGGAGCAGAAGGAGGAGCAGAAAGAGCAGGAGGAGGAGCAGGAGGAGGAAGAGGAGCTGGAAGAGCTGGAGCAGGAGGAGAATCAGGAGCAGGAAGAGCAGGAGCAGGAGGAGGATCAGGAGCAGTTAGAGCACTAGGAGGAGGAGCAGTAGGAGGAGCAGGAGCAGGAAGTGCAGGAGCAGGATTAGGAGTAGCAGGAGGAAAAGCAGGAGCAGGAAGAGCAGGAGCAGGAACGGCAGGAGGAGGAGGAGCAGGAAAAGCAGGAGCAGGAAGAGCCGAGGCCGGCGGAGTTTCAGGAGCAGGAGGAACAGAAGGAGGAGCAGGAAAAGGAAGAGCAGGAGGAGGAGTAGCAGGAGGAGGAGGAGGAGAAGGAAGAGCAGTAGCCGGAGGAACAGTAGGAGGAGCAATGGCCGGAGGAGGAGCAGGAGCAGGAGGATCAGGAGGAGGAGCAGGAGAAGGAGGAGGAGGAGCAGGGGGAGGAGAAGGAGCAGGAAGGTCAGGCGCTGTAGAAGGGGGAGCAGGAAGAGCAGGAGCAGGAGGAGCAGGAGGAGGAGGAGGACTAGGAAGAGCCGGAGAGGCAGGAGAAGCAGGAGCAGAAATAGCAGGCGCAGAAGGGGGAGCAGGAGCCGGAAGAGCAGGAGGAGGAGGAGCTGGAGGAACAGCAGGAGCAGGAAGAGCGGTGGAGGTGTAGCCGGAGGTAGAGCAGGAGCAGGAAGAGCAGGAAGCAGAGCTGGAGGAGCAGTAGGCGGAGGAGGACGAGCAGTAGGAGGGCAGGAGCAGGAAGACCAGGAGGAGGAAGAGAAGGGGGAGGAATAGGAGGCAGAAGATCAGGAGCAGGAAGAGCAGGAGATGCAGGAGTAGCACGAGGAGGAGGAGGAAGAGCAGTAGGAGCTGGAGGAGCAGAGGAGGCAGAGCAAGAAGAGCAGGAGAAGGAGGAGGAGCAGGAGCAGGAAAAGCAACAAGAAGAGCAGAAGCATGAAGAGCAGGTGGAGGATTAGCAGGAGGAGGAGCATGAGCAGGAGGAGCAGGAGGAGGAGCAGGAGCAGGAAGAGCAGGTGCAGGAAGAGGAGGAGCAGGTAGAGCAGGAGCAGAAGGAGAAGCTGGAGCAGGACGAGCAGGGGCAGGAGGAGGAGCAGGAGCAGGAAAAGCAGGAGCAGGAGGCGGAGGAGCATGCGGAAGAGCAGGAGCAGGAAGTGCAGGAGGAGGAGGACCAGAAGTAGGAAAAAGTGCAGGAGCAGGAAGAGTAGGAGCAGGAGGAGGAACAGGAGCAGGAGGACCAGAAGGAGGAGCACGAAAAGGAAGAGCAGGAGGAGGAGGAGCAGTAAGAGCAGGAGGAGGATCAGGAAGAGGAGGAGGAGCTGGAAGAGCAGGAGCAGGAGGAGAAGCAGTAGCAGGTAGAGCAGGAGCAGGAGGAGGATCAGGAGCAGGAAGAGCACTAGGAGGAGGAGCAGGAGGGGGAGCAGGAGCAGGAAAAGCAGGAGCAGGAGGAGGAGTAACAGGAGGAAAACAGGAGCAAGAAGAGCAGGAGCAGGAAGAGCAGGAGGTTGTGGAGGAGGAGGAGGAGCAGGAGTAGGAAGAGCTGGAGCCGGAGGAGTTTCAGGAGCAGGAGGAACAGAAGGAGGAGCAGGAAAAGGAAGAGCAGGAGGAGGAGGAGGAGGAGGAGGAACAGGAGCAGGAAGAGCAGGAGCCGGAGGACCAGTAGGAGGCGCAAGGGACTTAGGAGGAGCAGGAACATGAGGATCAGTAGGAGGAGCAGGAGCAGGAGGAGGAGGAGCAGGAGGAGGAGCAGGAGCAGGAAGTGGAGGAAAGGTAGAATGAGGAACAGGAAGAGCAGGAGCAGGAGGAGGAGGAGCAGGAAGAGGCAGAGCAGCCGGAGAAGCAGGATCAGGAAGAGCAGGAGCAGAAGGGGGAGCAGGACTCCGAAGAGCAGGAGGAGGAGGAGCTGTAGGAAGAGCAGGAGCAAGAAGAGCGGTGGAGGAGGTGCAGGAGTAAGAGCAGGAGCAGGAAGAGAAGGAGGAATAGAAGGAGGAGCAATAGGAGGAGGAGGAAGAGCAGGAGGAGGAGCAGGAGCAGGAGGAGCAGGACGAGGAGGAGGAGCAGGAGGAGCAGGAGGAGCAGGAGTTGGAGGAGTGCAGGAACAGGAAGACCAGGAGGAGGAAGAGCAGGAGGAGGAATAGGAGGCGGAAGAGCAGGAGCAGGAAGAGCAGGAGATGTAGAAGTAGCACGAGGAGGAGGAAGAGCAGTAGGAGCTGGAGGAGTAGGAGGAGGAAGAAAAGGAGGAAGAGCAGGAGAAGGGAAGGAGCAGGAGCAGGAGCAGGAACAGCAGCAAGAAGAGCAGGAGCAGGAAGACCAGGAAGAGGAGGAGCAGGAGGAGGAGCAGGAACAGCAGGAGCAGGAGCAGGAGGAGGAGCAGGAGCAGGAATAGCAGGAGGAGGAGGAGCAGTAGGAGGAGAAGGAGCAGAAAGACCGGGAGTAAGAGGAGGAGGAGAAGGAGGAAGAGCAGGAGCAAGAAGTGCAGGAGCAGGATGAGCAGGAGGAGGAGGAGGAGGAGTAAGAGCAGGAGAGGGAAGAGCAGGAGGAGGAGGACCAGAAGTAAGAGGGGGTGCATGTGCAGGAACAGTAGGAGCAGGAGGAGGAGCAGGAGGAACTTTTAGGAGCAGGAAAAGCAGGAGGAAGAGCAGGAGGAGCAGAAGGAGGAGGAGGAGCAGGAGTAGCAGGAGCAGGAAGAGCAGGAGCAGGAGCAGGAGGAGCAGGTGGAGGAGGAGCAGGAGGAGGAAAAGCAGGAGGTGGAGCAGGAGGAGCAGGAGGGGGAGGAGCAAGAGTAGGAGGAGGAGGAGATGGAGCAGGAGTAGTAGGAGCAGGAGGAGAAGCAGGATCAGGAAGAACAGGAGGAGGAGCAGGAGGAGAAGGAGGAACAGGAGGAGGAGGAGAAGAAAGAGGAGGAGCAGTAGGAGGAGGTGCAGTGGGAGGAACAGGAGGAGCAGGAGGAGGAGGAGGAGCAGGAAGAAAAGGTGGAGCAGGAGGAGCAGGGGGAGCAGGAGGTGGAGGAGGAGCAGGAGCAGGAAGAGCAGGAGGAGGAATAGCAGGAGGAGGAGGAGGAGGAAGAGCAGGAGAAAGAAGAGCAGGAGATGGAGGAGGAGGACGAGGAGGAGGAGGAAGAGCAGGAGGAGCATGAGGAAGAGGAGCAGGAGGAAGATGAGGAGAAAGAGGAGGAGCAGGAGCAGGAGCAGGAGCAGCAGCAAGAAGAGCAGGAACAGCAGGAGGAGGAGGTTCAGGAAGAGTATCAGGAGAAGGAGGAGCAGGAGGAGGAGCAGAAAGAGCAGGAGGAGGAGCAGGAGGAGGAAGAGGAGCTGGAAGAGCTGGAGCAGGAGGAGAATCAGGAGCAGGAAGAGCAGGAGCAGGAGGAGGATCAGGAGCAGTAAGAGCACTAGGAGGAGGAGCAGTAGGAGGAGCAGGAGCAGGAAGTGCAGGAGCAGGATTAGGAGTAGCAGGAGGAAAAGCAGGAGCAGGAAGAGCAGGAGCAGGAACGGCAGGAGGAGGAGGAGCAGGAAAAGCAGGAGCAGGAAGAGCTGAGGCCGGCGGAGTTTCAGGAGCAGGAGGAACAGAAGGAGGAGCAGGAAAAGGAAGAGCAGGAGGAGGAGTAGCAGGAGGAGGAGGAGGAGAAGGAAGAGCATTAGCCGGAGGAACAGTAGGAGTAGCAATGGCCGGAGGAGGAGCAGGAGCAGGAGGATCAGGAGGAGGAGCAGGAGCAGGAAGAGCAGGTGCAGGAAGAGGAGGAGCAGGTAGAGCAGGAGCAGAAGGAGAAGCTGGAGCAGGACGAGCAGGGGCAGGAGGAGGAGCAGGAGCAGGAAATGCAGGAAGCGTAGGAATAGGAGGAGGAGCAGGAGCAGGAAGAGCAGGAGCAGGAGGCGGAGGAGCATGCGGAAGAGCAGGAGCAGGAAGTGCAGGAGGAGGAGGACCAGAAGTAGGAAGAAGTGCAGGGGCAGGAAGAGTAGGAGCAGGAGGAGGAACAGGAGCAGGAGGACCAGAAGGAGGAGCACGAAAATGAAGAGCAGGAGGAGGAGGAGCAGTAAGAGCAGGAGGAGGATCAGGAAGAGGAGGAGGAGCTGGAAGAGAAGGAGCAGGAGGAGAAGCAGTAGCAGGAAGAGCAGGAGCAGGAGGAGGATCAGGAGCAGGAAGAGCACTAGGAGGAGGAGCAGGAGGGGGAGCAGGAGCAGGAAAAGCAGGAGCAGGAGGAGGATTAGCAGGAGGAACACAGGAGCAAGAAGAGCAGGAGCAGGAAGAGCAGGAGGTTGTGGAGGAGGAGGAGGAGCAGGAGTAGGAAGAGCTGGAGCCGGAGGAGTTTCAGGAGCAGGAGGAACAGAAGGAGGTGCAGGAAAAGGAAGAGCAGGAGGAGGAGGAGCAGGAGGAGGAACAGGAGCAGGAAGAGCAGGAGACGGAAGACCAGTGTGAGGCGCAAGGGCCTTAGGAGGAGCAGGAGCATGAGGATCAGTAGGAGGAGCAGGAGCAGGAGGAGGAGGAGCAGGAGGAGGAGCCGGAGCAGGAAGTGCAGGAACGGTAGAAGGAGGAACAGGAAGAGCAGGAGCAGGAGGAGGAGGAGCAGGAAGAGGCGGAGCAGCCAGAGAAGCAGGAGCAGGAAGAGCAGGAGCAGAAGGGGGAGCAGGACTCGGAAGAGCAGGAGGAGGAGGAGCTGTAGGAAGAGCAGGAGCAGGAAGAGCGGTGGAGGAGGAGCAGGAGTAAGAGCAGGAGCAGGAAGAGCAGGAGGAATAGCAGGAGGGGCAATAGGAGGAGGAGGAAGAGCAGGAGGAGGAGCAGGAGCAGGAGGAGCAGGACGAGGAGGAAGAGCAGGAGGAGCAGGAGGAGCAGGAGTTGGAGGAGTGCAGGACCAGGAAGACGAGGAGGAGGAAGAGCAGGAGGAGGAATAGGAGGCGGAAGAGCAGGAGCAGGAAGAGCAGGAGATGTAGAAGTAGCACGAGGAGGAGGAAGAGCAGTAGGAGCTGGAGGAGTAGGAGGAGGAAGAGCAGGAGGAAGAGCAGGAGAAGGGAAGGAGCAGGAGCAGGAGCAGGAACAGCAGCAAGAAGAGCAGGAGCAGGAAGACAAGGAGGAGGAGGAGCAGGAGGAGGAGCAGGAACAGCAGGAGCAGGAGCAGGAGGAGGAGCAGTAGAAGGAAAAGCAGGAGGAGGAGGAGCAGTAGGAGGAGAAGTAGCAGAAAGACTGGGAGCAAGAGGAGGAGGAGAAGGAAGAAGAGCAGGAGCAAGAAGTGCAGGAGCAGGATGAGCAGGAGGAGGAGGAGGAGGAGTAAGAGCAGGAGAGGGAAGAGCAGGAGGAGGAGGACCAGAAGTATGAGGGGGTGCATGTGCAGGAACAGTAGGAGCAGGAGGAGGAGCAGGAGGAACTTTTAGGAGGAGGAAAAGCAGGAGGAAGAGCAGGAGGAGCAGAAGGAGGAGGAGGAGCAGGAGTAGCAGGAGCAGGAAGAGCAGGAGCAGGAGCAGGAGGAGCAGGTGGAGGAGGAGCAGGAGGCGGAAAAGCAGGAGGTGGAGCAGGAGGAGCAGGAGTGGGAGGAGCAAGAGTAGGAGGAGGAGGAGGTGGAACAAGAGTAGGAAGAACAGGAGGAGGAGCAGGAGGAGAAGGAGGAACAGGAGGAGGAGGAGCAGAAAGAGGAGGAGCAGTAGGAGGAGGTGCAGTGGGAGGAACAGGAGGAGCAGGAGGAGGAGGAGGAGCAGGAAGAAAAGGGGGAGCAGGAGGAGCAGGGGGAGCAGGACGTGGAGGAGGAGCAGGAGCAGGAAGAGCAGGAGGAGGAATAGCAGGAGGAGGAGGAGGAGGAGGAAGAGCAGGAGAAAGAAGAGCAGGAGATGGAGGAGGAGGACGAGGAGGACGAGGAAGAGCAGGAGGAGCATGAGGAAGAGGAGCAGGAGGAAGATGAGGAGAAAGAGGAGGAGCAGGAGCAGGAGCAGGAGCAGCAGCAAGAAGAGCAGGAACAGCAGGAGGAGGAGGTTCAGGAAGAGTATCAGGAGAAGGAGGAGCAGGAGGAGGAGCAGAAAGAGCAGGAGGAGGAGCAGGAGGAGGAAGAGGAGCTGGAAGAGCTGGAGCAGGAGGAGAATCAGGAGCAGGAAGAGCAGGAGCAGGAGGAGGATCAGGAGCAGTAAGAGCACTAGGAGGAGGAGCAGTAGGAGGAGCAGGAGCAGGAAGTGCAGGAGCAGGATTAGGAGTAGCAGGAGGAAAAGCAGGAGCAGGAAGAGCAGGAGCAGGAACGGCAGGAGGAGGACGAGCAGGAAAAGCAGGAGCAGGAAGAGCTGAGGCCGTCGGAGTTTCAGGAGCAGGAGGAACAGAAGGAGGAGCAGGAAAAGGAAGAGCAGGAGGAGGAGTAGCAGGAGGAGGAGGAGGAGAAGGAAGAGCATTAGCCGGAGGAACAGTAGGAGGAGCAATGGCCGGAGGAGGAGCAGGAGAAGGAGGATCAGGAGGAGGAGCAGGAGAAGGAGGAGGAGGAGCAGGGGGAGGAGAAGGAGCAGGAAGGGCAGGCGCTGTAGAAGGAGGAGCAGGAAGAGCAGGATCAGGAGGAGCAGGAGGAGGATGAGGAGCAGGAAGAGCCGGAGAGGCAGGAGAAGCAGGAGCAGGAATAGCAGGCGCAGAAGGGGGAGCAGGAGCCGGAAGAGCAGGAGAAGGAGGAGCTGGAGGAAGAGCAGGAGCAGGAAGAGCAGTGGAGGAGTAGCCGGAGGAAGAGCAGGAGCTGGAAGAGCAGGAGGCAGAGCAGGAGGAGCGTAGGAGGAGGAGGACAAGCAGGAAGATGGCAGGAGCAGGAAGACCAGGAGGAGGAAGAGCAGGGGGAGGAAAAGGAGGCGGAAGATCAGGAGCAGGAAGAGCAGGAGATGCAGGAGTAGCACGAGGAGGAGGAGGAAGAGCAGTAGGAGCTGGAGGAGCATAGGAGGAAGAGCAGGAGGAAGAGCAGGAGAAGGAGGAGGAGCAG
This sequence comes from Smutsia gigantea, assembly GCA_032199065.1. NCBI lineage: Eukaryota > Metazoa > Chordata > Mammalia > Pholidota > Manidae > Smutsia > Smutsia gigantea. Next base: position 28,898 of record JAVSCE010000792.1, on the reverse strand, counting down.
GAGCAGGAGCAGGAACAGCAACAAGAAAAGCAGTAGCAGGAAGAGCAGGAGGAGGATTAGCAGGAGGAGGAGCGTGAGCAGGAGGAGCAGGTGGAGGAGCAGGAGCAAGAAGAGCAGGAGCAGGAAGAGCAGGAGGAGGAGGAGCAGGAGGAGGAGCAGGAGCAGGAAGAGCAGGAGCCGGAGGACAAGTAGGAGGCGCAAGGGCCGGAGGAGGAGCAGGAGCAGGAGGATCAGGAGGAGGAGCAAGAGCAGGAGGAGGAGGAGCAGGAGGAGGAACAGCAGCAGGAATTGCAGGAACAGTAGAAGGAGGAACAGGAAGAGCAGGAGCACGAGGTGGAGGGGCAGGAAGAGACGGAGCGGCCGGAGAAGCAGGAGCAGGAAGAGCAGGAGCAGAAGGGGGTGCAGGACCCGGAAGAGTGTGACGAGGAGGAGCTGGAGGAAGAGCAGGAGCAGGAAGAGTGGTGGAGGAGGAGCAGGAGGAAGAGCAGGAGCAGGAAGAACAGGAGGAATAGCAGGAGGAGCAAAAGGAGGAGGAGGAAGAGCAGGAGGAGGAGCAGGAGCAGGAGGAGCAAGGCGAGGAGGAAGAGCAGGGGGAGCAGGAGGAGCAGGAGTTGGAGGAGTGCAGGAACAGGAAGACCAGGAGGAGGAAGAGCAGGAGGAGGAATAGGAGGCGGAAGAGCAGGAGCAGGAAGAGCAGGTGCAGGAAGAGGAAGAGCAGGTAGAGCAGGAGCAGAAGGAGAAGCTGGGGCAGGACGAGCAGGAGCCGGAGGAGGAGCAGGAGCATGAAAAGCAGGAAGCGTAGGAATAGGAGGAGGAACAGGAGCAGGAAGAGCAGGAGCAGGTGGCGGAGGAGCAGTAGGAAGAGCAGGAGCAGGAGGAAGAGTAGCAGGAGGAACACAGGAGCAAGAAGAGCAGGAGCAGGAAGAGCAGGAGGAGCTGGAGGAGGAGGAGGAGCAGGAGTAGGAAGAGCTGGAGCCGGAGGAGTTTCAAGAGCAGGAGGAACAGAAGGAGGAGCAGGAAGAGCAGGAGAAGGAGGAGCAGGAGGAGGAGGAGGAGCAGGAAGAGCCGGAGAGGCAGGAGAAGCAGGAGCAGGAATAGCAGGCGCAGAAGGGGGAGCAGGAGCCGGAATAGCAGGAGGAGGAGGTGCTGGAGGAAGAGCAGGAGCAGGAAGAGCGGTGGAGGAGTAGCCGGAGGAAGAGCAGGAGCTGGAAGAGCAGGAGGCAGAGCAGGAGGAGCAGTAGGAGGAGGAGGACGAGCACGAAGAGGGCAGGAGCAGAAAGACCAGGAGGAGGAAGAGCAGGGGGAGGAAAAGAAGGTGGAAAATCAGGAGCAGCAAGAGCAGGAGATGCAGGAGTAGCACGAGGAGGAGGAGGAAGAGCAGTAGGAGCTGGAGGAGCAGAGGAGGAAGAGCAGGAGGAAGAGCAGGAGAAGGAGGAGGAGCAGGAGCAGGAGCAGGAACAGCAACAAGAAGAGCAATAGCAGGAAGAGCAGGAGGAGGATTAGCAGGAGGAGGAGCGTGAGCAGGAGTAGCAGGAGGAGGAGCAGGAGCAAGAAGAGCAGGAGCAGGAAGAGCAGGAGGAGGAAGAGCAGGAGGAGGAGCAGGAGCAGGAATTGCAGGAACAGTAGAAGGAGGAACAGGAAGAGCAGGAGCAGGAGGTGGAGGGGCAGGAAGAGATGGAGCAGCCGGAGAAGCAGGAGCAGGAAGAGCAGGAGCAGAATGGGGTGCAGGACCCGGAAGAGCAAGACGAGGAGTAGCTGGAGGAAGAGCAGGAGCAGGAAGAGCGGTGGAGGAGGAGCAGGAGGAAGAGCAGGAGCAGGAAGAGCAGGAGGAATAGCAGGAGGAGCAATAGGAAGAGGAGGAAGAGCAGGAGGAGGAGCAGGAGCAGGAGGAGCAGAAGGAGGTGCACGAAAAGGAAGAGCAGGTGGAGGAGGAGAAGGAGGATTAGATGGAGCAGGAAGTGCAGGAGCAGGAGGACCAGGACAATGAGCAAGAGCAGGAGGGGGAGGAGGAGCAGGAGGAGCAGCAGCAGGAAGAGCAGGAGCCGGAGGACAAGTAGGAGGCGCAAGGGCCGGAGGAGGTGCAGGAGCAGGAGGATCAGGAGGAGGAGCAAGAGCAGGAGGAGGAGGAGCAGGAGGAGGAGCAGGAGCAGGAATTGCAGGAACAGTAGAAGGAGGAACAGGAAGAGCAGGAGCAGGAGGTGGAGGGGCAGGAAGAGACGGAGCAGCCGGAGAAGCAGGAGCAGGAAGAGCAGGAGCAGAAGGGGGTGCAGGACCCGGAAGAGCAGGACGAGGAGGAGCTGGAGGAAGAGCAGGAGCAGGAAGAGCGGTGGAGGAGGAGCAGGAGGAAGAGCAGGAGCAGGAAGAGCAGGAGGAATAGCAGGAGGAGCAATAGGAGGAGGAGGAAGAGCAGGAGGAGGAGCAGGAGCAGGAGGAGCAGGACGAGGAGGAGGAGCAGGAGGAGCAGGAGGAGCAGGAGTTGGAGGAGTGCAGGACCAGGAAGACCAGGAGGAGGAAGAGCAGGAGGAGGAATAGGAGGCGGAAGAGCAGGAGCAGGAAGAGCAGGAGATGTAGGAGTAGCACGAGGAGGAGGAAGAGCAGTAGGATCTGGAGAAGTAGGAGGAGGAAGAGCAGGAGGAAGAGCAGGAGAAGGTGGAGCAGGTGGAGGAGGAGGAGATGAAGCAGGTGGAGCAGGAGGAGGAGGAGGAGCAGGATGAGCAGGAGGAAGAGCAGGAGCAGGCAGAGCAGGAGCAGGAGGACCAAGAGGAGGAGAAAGAGCAGGAGGAGGAGCAGGAGTAGGAAGAGCAGGAGGAGGAGCAGGAGGAGAAAGAGGAGGAGATGCAGGAGGAGCAGGAGGAGGAGGAGGAGGAGCAGGAACCGGAAGAGCAGAGGAGGAGGTGCAGGAGGAGCAGGAGGAGCACGAGGAGGAGTATGAGGAGCTGGAGGAGCAGGAGGAGCAGGAGGAGGAGGAGCAGGACGAAGAGCAGGAGTAGGAGGAGGAGCAGGAGCAGGAAGACCAGGAGGAGGAGGAGCAGGAGGAGTAGCAGGAACAGGAGGAGCAGGAGAAGGAGCAGGAGCAGTAAGAGCAGGACCAGAAGGAGGAGGAGCAGGAAGAGCAGCAGGAGCAGGAGGAGCAAGAGGAGGAGTAGGAGCAGGAAGAGCAGGAGGACGAGGAGCAGGAGGAGCAGGAGGAGCAGGAAAAGCAGGAGGAAGAGCAGGAGGAGCAGAAGGAGGAGCAGGAGCAGGAAGAGCAGTAGGAGGAGGAGCAGATGGATGTGCAGGAGCAGGAAGAGGAGGAGCAGGATGACCAGGAGGAGGATCAAGAGCAGGAGGAGGAGCAGGAACTGGAGGAGCAGAAGGAGGAGAAGGAGCAGGAAGAGCAGGAGCAGGAGGACCAGGAAGAGGAGCAAGAGCAGGAGGAGGAGCAGGAGCAGGAAGAGCAGGAGGATTAGGAGCAGGAGTAGGAAGAAAAATAGGAGGAGGTGCAGAAGGAGGAGCAGGAGCAGGAAGACCACGAGGAAGAGCAGTGGCAGTAAGAGTAGGGGGAGGACGAGGAGGAGCAGGAGCAGGAAGAGCAGGAGGAAGACCAGGAGCAGCAGAAGGAGGAGGAGGAGGAGGAAGTGCAGGAGGAGGATCAGGAGCAGGAAATCAGGAGGAGGATGTGGAGCAGCAAGAGCAGCTGGAGCAGGAGGAGAAGGAGCAGAAGGAGGAGCAGGAGGGGGAGGAGCAGAAGCAGAAAGAGCAGGAGGAGGAAGAGCAGGAGGAGCAGGAGAGGGAGGAGGAGGAGGAAGAGGAGGAGCAGGAGGAGGAGCAGGAGGAGGAGCATGAGCAGGAGGAGCAGGAGGAGGAGTAAGATCAGGAGCAGGAGCAGGAGGAGCAGAAGGAGGAGCAGGAGCAGGAAGAGCAGGAGGAGGAGGAGCAGGAGTAGCAGGAGCAGGAAGAGCAGGAGCATGAGCAGGAGGAGCAGGAGGTGGAGGAGCAGGAGGCGGAGAAGCAGGAGGTGGAGCAGGAGGAGCAGGAGGTGGAGGAGCAAGAGTAGGAGGAGGAGTAGGTGGAGCAGGAGTAATAGGAGCAGGAGGAGAAGCAGGATCAGGAAGAACAGGAGGAGGAGCAGGAGTAGAAGGAGGAACAGGAGGAGGAGGAGCAGAAAGAGGAAGAGCAGGAGGAGGAGCCGGAGGGAGGAGGAGGAGGATGAGGATCAGGAATAAGAGGAGCAGGAGGAGGAGCAGGAGCAGGACGAGGAACAGGAGGAGTAGGAGAGAAGGAGGAGCAGAAGGAGGAGCAGGAGTAGGAGGAGTAGCAGGAGCAGGAGGAGGAGAAGGAGGAGGAAGAGCAGGAGCAGGAGGAGCAGGAGCAGGGAGAGAAGGAGGAGGAGGACCAGTAGGAGTAGGAGGTGCAGGAGCAGGAAGAGCAGGAGCAGGAGGAGAGGCAAGAGCATGAGGAGCAGAAGGAGGAGCAGTAACAGGAAGAGCAGAGGAGAGGAGCAGTAGGAGGAGCAGGAGCAGCAAGAGCAGGAGCAGGAGGTCCAGGAGGAGGAGTAAGTGGAGGAGGAGGAGCAGGAGCCGGAAGAGCAGAAGTAGAAGAAGGAGCAGGAAGAGCAGGAGCAAGAGGACCAGCAGGAGGAGCAAGAGCATGAGGAGGAGCAGGAGCAGGAAGAGAAGCAGGAGGAGGAACAGGAGCAGGAAGAGAAGGAGGAGGAGTAGCAGGAGGAGGAGCAGGAGCAGGAAGAGCAGGAGGAGGAGGAGCAGGAAGAGCAGGAGGAGGAGGAGGATGAGGAGCAGGAGCAAGAAGAGCAGGATGAGCAGGAAGAGCAGGAGCAGGAGGATCAAGAGGAGGAGCAGGAGCAGGAAGAGCAGGAGAATGAGGAGCAGGAGGAGGAGCAGGGGCATGTAGTGCAGGAGGATGAGGAGCCGGAGAAGGAGCAGGAGGAGCATGAGGAGGAGCAGGAAGAGCAGGAGGATGAGCACGAGTAACAATAGGTGTTGCACGATCAGGAAGAGCTGGAGCATGAAGAGGATGAGCAGATAGAGCAGGAGCAGGAGGAGCAGGAGGAGGAGGAGGAGCTGGAGCAGGAAGAGCAGGAGCAGGAGGAGGAGCAGGAGTAAAAGGAGCAGAAAGAGGAGCAGGAACAGGAATAGAAGGAGGAGGAGGAGAAGGATTAGGAGGAGCAGAAGGAGGAGCAGGATGAAGTGGCGCAAGAGGACGATCAGGAGCAGGAGGAGGAGGAGGAGGAGCAGGAGGAGCACGTTGAGGAGCAGGAGAAGGAAGAGCAAGATAAGGAGGAGCAGGAGGAGGACCAGGAGCAGGAAGAGCAGGAGCATGAGGAGGATGAGCAGATAGAGCAGGAGCAGGAGGAGCAGGAGGAGGAGGAGGACCTGGAAGAGTAGGAGCATGAGGAAAAGCAGGAGAAGGAAGAGCATGAGCAGGAGGAGGAGGTGGAGCAGGAAGAGCAGGAGGACGAGGAGCAGGAGGAGGAACAGGAGCACGAATAGCAGAAGGAGGAGGACCAGGAGGAGGAGGAGGTTCAGGAGCAGGAAGAGCCGGAGGAGTAGGAGGACGAGCAGGTAGAGCAGGAGCATGAGGAGCAGGAGCAGCTGGAATAGCAGGAGCAGGAGGAAAAGCAGGAGCAGGAAGAGCAGGAGGAGGAAGTGCGGGAGGAGGAGCAGGAGCAGGAAGAGCAGGAGGAGGACAACCAGGAGGTGGAGGAGGTGCAGGAGCAGGAAGAGCCGGAGCAGAAGGAGGAGCAGGAGAAGGAGGAGCAGAAAGAGGAGCAGGAACATGAACAGCAGGATGAGGAGGAGAAGGAGGAGGAGCAGGAGCAGGAAGAGCAGGAGCAGGAGGACCAGCAGGAGGAGCAATAGCCAGAGGAGGAGGAGAAGAATGAGGAGCAGCAGTAGGAAGAGCAGGACGAGGAGCAGGAGCAGGAAGAGCAGGAGGAGGAGGAGGACGAGGAGCAGGAGGAGCAGGAGTAACAGGAGCAGGAAGAGCAGGAGGAGGAGGAGAAGGAGGAGCAGGAGGAGGAGGAGGAGGAAGAGCAGGAGGAGAATCAGGAACAGGAATAGCAGTAGGAAGAGGAGGAGTAGGAGGAGCAGGAGGAGGAACAGGGTAGGTAGAGCAGGAGGAGATGGAGGAGAAGGAGCAGGAATAGCAGTAGGAGGAGGAGCAGGAGGAGCAGGAGGAGGAGCCGGAGAAGGAAGAGAAGGAGGAGGAGGAGAAGGATGAGGAGGAGTAGCAAGAGGAGGAGGAGGAGTAGCAAGATGTTCAGGAGGAGCAGGGGAGGAGGAGCAGGACGAGGGGCAGGAGAAAGTGGAACAGGACTAGGAGGAGGATCAGGAGGAGGAGGAGGCAATCAGGGGGAGCAGGAGAAGAGGAGGAACAGGAGGAGGACCTGGAGCAAGAGGAGGAGCATGAGAAGGAGGAGGCGAAGGAGGAGGAGAAGGAGCAGGAGGAGCAGGAGCAGGAGGAGCAAGAGGAGGAGGAGGAGGAAGAGCAGGAGCAGGGAGAGCATGAGGAGGAGTAGTAGGAGGAAGAGCAGGAGCAGGAAGAGCAGGAGGAGGAGCACGAGGATGAAGAGGGGTATCAGGAGGAGCAAGAGGAGGATGAGGAGTAGCAGAAGCAGGAAGAGCAGAAGGATGAGGAGCAGGAGGAGCAGTAGTAGGAGGAGGAGGAGGAAGAGCAGGTTGAGGAGCAGGAGAGGCAGGAGGAGGAGAAGGACGAGGAGCAGGATCAGGAAGAGCAGGAGAAGGAAGAGGAGCAGGAGGAGGAAGAGGAGCCGGAGCAGGAAGAGCAGGAGGAGTAGCAGGAGAAGCAGGAGGAGGAGGAAGAGGAGGAAGAGAAGGAGGTGGAGCAGGAGCAGGAGGAACAGGAAGAGGAGCAGGAGCAGGAAGAGCAGGAGGAGGAGCAGGAGGAGCAGGACAGGAGCAGTTGGAGCAGGAGGAGTAGCAGGAACAGGAAGAGCAGGAGAAGGAGGAGCGGGAGGAGCAGGAGCAAGAGGAGGAGCAGGACGATGAGGAGCAGGGGTACGAGCAGGAAGAGGAGGAGCAGGAGGAGGAGGAGCAGGAGGAGGAAGAGGAAGAGCAGAAGTGTAAGAAAGAAAGGAGGAGGAGGAAGAGGAAGAGGAGTAGGAGCAGAGGAGGTTGAGGAGGAGCAGGTGGAGCAGGAGTAGCAGGAGGAGGATCAGGAGCAGGAAGAGCAGGAGGAGGAGGAGGACGAGGAGCAGGAGGAGCAGGAGTAGCAGGAGCAAGAAGAACAGTAGAAGGAGGAGCAGGAGGGGCAGCAGGAGGAGAAGGTGAAAGAGGAGGAGTAGGAGCACGGGAGGAGAAGCAGTAGTAGCAGAGGGAGCATGAGGAGGAGCAGGAGCATGAAGAGCAGTAGCAGGGGAGGTGGACGAGGTGCATGAGGAGCAGGAGGTAGAGCAGGAGGAGCAGGACCACGAGGAAGAAGAGGAGGAGTTCAGGAGGAGGAGCCGGAGGAGTAGGAGGAGGAGGATGAGGATCAGGAAGAGGAGGAGCAGGAGGAGGATCAGGAGCACGAGGAGGGACAGGAGGAGTAGGAGGAGGAGCAGGAGTAGGGGGAGTAGAAGGAGCAGAAGGAGGAGCAGGAGGAGGAGGAGGAGCAGGAAGAGGAGGTGGAGGCGCAGGAGGCGCAGGAGGACCTGGAACAGGATGAGCAGGAGGAGTAGGAATAGGAGGAAGAAGAGTAGGAGCAGGAAGAGCATTAGGAGGATGAGGAAGAGCAGGAGCAGGATGAGCAGGAGGAGGAGCAGGAGGAGGAAGAGGAGGAAAAGAAGGAGGAAAGCAGGAGTAGGAGGAGGAGGAGCAGGAGCAGGAGGAGGAGCAGGAGGAGGAGGAGGAGGAGAAGGAGCCGGAGGAGGAGCAGGAGCATGAGGAGGAGCAGGAGGAGGAATAGGAGGAGGAGTAGGAAGAGCAGGAGCAGGAAGAGCAGGAGCAGGAAGAGCAGCAGGAGCAGGAGGAAGAACAGGAGCAGGAGCAGCAGTAGGAAGAGCAGGAGCAGGAATAGCAGGAGGAGGAGGAGCAGGAGGAGCAGGAGCAGGAGGATCAGGAGGAGGAGAAGGAGCTGGAAGAGCAGGAGTAGGAGGATCATGAGGAGGAGCAGGAGCAGGGAGAGCAGGAGGATGAGGAGCAGGAGAAGGAGCAGGAGGAGCAGGAAGAGGAGCAGGAAGAACAGGAGGAGGAACAGGAGGAGCAGGAGGAGGAGCAGGAGCAGAAAGAGCAGGAGGAGTAGGAGCAGGAGGAGGAGCAGGAGGAGCAGGAGCAGGAGCAGGAAGAGCAGGAGAAAGAGGAGGAGGAGCAGGAGGCAGAGCAGAAGCAGGAAGAGCAGGAGCAGGAAGGGCAAGAGGAGGAGGAGCAGGAGGAGGAGCAGGAGCAGGAAGAACAGGAGGAGGAGGACCAGGAGGAGGAGGAGGTGCAGGAGCAGGAAGAGCCGGAGGATTAGGAGGAGCAGGAGTAGGAGTAGCATAAAGAGCAGGAACAGGAAGAGCAGGAGGAGGAGGAGCAGGAGCAGGAAGAGTAGGAGGAGGAGGAGGAGGAGAAGCAGGAGAAGGATGAGCAGGAGCCGGAAGAGCAGTAGCAGGAAGAGCAGGAGGTGAAGGTGCAGGAGGAGGAGCAGGAGCAGGAACAGCAGGATGAGGAGGAGGAGAGTTAGCAGGAGGAGGAACAGGGGCAGGAGCAGGAGCATGAAGAGCAGGGGCAGTAGGACCAGGAGGAGGAGGGGGAGCAGGAGGAGAAGGAGCAGGAAGAGCAGCAGGAGCAGGAGGAGCAGGATAAGGAGAAGGAGCAAGAGCAGGAAGAGCAGGAGCAGGAGCAGGAAGAGCAGGAGGAGCAGGAGCAGGAAGAGCAGGAGGATGAGGAGCAGGAGGAGGATCAGTAGCAGGAAGAGCAGGAGCATGAGGAGGAGGAGAAGGAGGAGCACGAGCAGGAGTAGCAGGAGGAGGAGGAGGAGCAGGAAGAGCAGGAGCAGCAAGAGAAGCAGGAGAAGGAAGAGCAGGAGGAGGAGGAGCAGGAGGAGGAACAGGAGCAGCAAGAGCAGGAACAGGAGGACCAGGAGGAAGAGCAGGAGCAGGAAGAGCAGGAGGACGAGGAGCAGGTGGGGGAGTAGTTGCAGGAGAAGGAAGAGCCGGAGCTGGAGGAGGAGCAGGAGTAGGAGGAGCAGATAGAGGAGCATTAACATGAAGAGCAGGATGAGGAGGACCAGCAGGAGGAGCAAGAGCAGGAGGAGGAGGAGAATGAGGAGGAGCAGGAGCAGGGAGAGCAGGAGGAGGAGCAGGAGCAGGAAGAGCAGGAGGAGGAGGAGGACGAGGAGCAGGAGTAGTAGGAGTAGCAGGAGCAGGAAGAGCATGAAGAGGAGGAGAGGAGGAGCAGGAGGAGGAGGAGGAAGAAGAGCAGGAGGAGAATCAGGAACAGGAATAGCAGGAGGAAGAGGAGGAACAGGAGGAGCAGGAGGAGGAGCAGGGGCAGGTAGAGCAGTAGGAGGAGGTGGAGCAGGAGCAGGAATAGCAGGAGAAGTAGGAGCAGGAGGAGCAGGAGGAGGAGCAGGAGAAGGAAGATAAGGAGGAAGAGGAGCAGGATGAGGAGTAGTAGCAAGAGGAGGAGGAGGAGTAGCAAGATGAGCAGGAGGAGCAGGGGAGGAGGAGCACGACGAGGAGCAGGAGAAAGTGGAACTGGAGGACGAGTAGGATCAGGAGGAGGAGGAGTGAATCAGGGGGAGCAGGAGAATAGGAGGAAGAGGAAGAGGAGCAGGAGCAAGAGGAGGAGCATGAGCAGGAGGAGGAGAAGGAGGAGGAGAAGGAGCAGGAGGAGCAGGAGCAGGAGGAGAAGGAGGAGGAGGAGGAGGAAGAGCAGGAGCAGGTTGAGCAGGGGGAGGAGTAGTAGGAGGAAGAGCAGGAGCAGGAAGAGCAGGAGGAGGAGCACGAGGATGAGGAGGGGTAGCAGGAGGAGCAGGAGGAGTAGGAGGAGGAGCAGAAGCAGGAAGAGCAGGTGGAGGAGGAGCAAGAGGAGCAGTAGTAGGAGGAGGAGGAGGAAGAGCAGGTTGAGTAGCAAGAGAGGCAGGAGGAGGAGAACGATGAGGAGCAGGAGCAGGAAGAGCAGGAGGAGGAGGAGGAGCAGGAGCAGGAAGAGCAGGAGGAGTAACAGGAGCAGGAGGAACAGGAAGAGGAGCAGGAGCAGGAAGAGCAGGAGGAGGAGCAGGAGGAGCAGGAGGAGGAGGAGGAAGAGGAAGAGAAGGAGGAGGAGCAGGAGCACGAGGAGCTGGAGGAGGAGGATGAGCAGGAGGAGCAGGAGAAGCAGGAGGAAGAGCAGTAGCAGGAAGAGCAAGAGGAGGAGGGGTAGCACGAAGATTAAGAGGAGGAGCAGGAAGAGCAGGAGGAGCATGATAAGGAGGAGCAGGAGGAAGGGAAGGAGCAGGATGAGGAGCAGGAGCAGGAGCAGCAGCAAGAATATCAGGAGAAGGAAGACCAGGAGGAGGAGGAGAAGGAGGAGGAGCATTAGCAGGAGGAGCAGGAGGAGGGGCAGGAAGAGTAGGAGTAGATAAGGAGGAGTAGGAGGAGGAGCAGGAGGAGCAGAATTAGGAGGAGCAGGAGCTGCAGGAGGAGCTGCAAGAGCAGGAACAGGAGGAGCAGGAGGAGGAAGAGGAGGAGGAGGTGGAAGAGCAGGAGAAGGAAGAGCAGGAGGAGGAGCACGAGGAAGAGGAGGAGGAGCAAGAGGATCAGGAGGAGCAGGTGAAAGAAGAGCAGGAAGTTGTGGAACAGGAGGTGCAGGAGGAGGAGGAAGAGCAGCAGGAGGTGCAGGAGCAGGAGGAGCAGGAGGAGGAGGAGGAGCCGGAGCAGGAAGAGCAGGAGGAGAAGGAGGAGGAGAAGGAGCAGGAACAGAAGGAGGTGGAGCAGGAGGTGCAGGTGGGGGAGCAGGAAGAGCAGGAGTAGTAACATCAGGAACATGAGGAAGAGATGGAAGAGGAAGAGCAGGTGGAGGAGCAGGAGTAGGAGGAGTGGAGAAGGAGCAGCAGGAGGAACAAGAGGAGCAGGAGTAGGGAGAGGAGCTGGAGGAGAAGGAGGAGGAGCAGGAGAAGGAGGAGGAGCAGGAGGAGAAGGAGGAGGATTAGCAGGAGGAGGAGCAGGAGCAAGAGCAGGAGGAGCAGCACGAGGAGGAGCACTAGGAGCAGGAGGAACATGATGAACCGGACGAGGAGAAGCAGGAGGAGCAGCAGGAGGAAGAGGAGGAGGAGAAGAACGAGGAGGAGGAGCAGGAGGAGCAGGAGGAGCAAGAGGAGGAGCAGGAGCAGGAAGAGCAGGAGGAGGAAGAGCAGGAGGAGAAGCAGGAGGAGCAGGACAGGAGCAGTTGGAGCAGGAGGAGTAGCAGGAACAGGAAGAGCAGGAGAAGGCGGAGCCAGAGGAGGAGGAGGAAGAGGGAGCAGGACGACGAGGAGCAGGGGTACGAGCAGGAAGAGGAGGAGCAAGAGGAGGAGGAGCAGGAGGAGGAAGAGGAAGAGCAGAAGTGTAAGGAGGAAGAGGAGGAAGAGGAAGAGCAGGGGCAGGAGGAGGAGGAAAAGGAAGAGGAGTAGGAGAAGAGGAGGTGGAGGAGGAGCAGGTGGAGCAGGAGTAGCACGAGGGGGATCAGGAGCAGGAAGAGCAGGAGCAGGAGGAGCAGGAGGAGTAGCAGGAGGAGCAGGAGGAGGAGGAGGAGGAGGAGGAGCAGGGGGAGGAAAAGGAGGAAGAGGAGTAGGAGGAGTAGGAGCAGGAGGAGGAGGATTAGGAGGAAGAGGAGCAGAAGGAGTTGGAGGAGGAGCATGAGGAACAGGAGGAGGAGCACAAGCAAGAGGAGGAGCAGAGGAGCAGAAGAGGAGCAGGAGGAGGAGCAGGAGCAGGAGCAGGTGCAAGAGCAGGAGAAGGAGCAGTTGGAGGAGATGGAGCCGGAGGAGAAGGAGCAGTAGTAGGAGGAGGAGGAGCAGGAGGAGCCGGAGGAGGAGCAGGAGAAGGAGGAGGAGCAGTCGGAGGAGAGGGAGCAGGAGGAGAAAGACAGGATGAGCAGGAGGAGGAATAGGAGGAGGAAAATCAGGAGCATGACGAGCAAGAGGAGCACGAGGAGGAGGAGTAGGGGCAGGAGGATCAGGAGGAGGAGCAGGATCAGGAAGAGCAGTAGGAGGAGGAGGAACAGGAGGAGCAGGAGGAGGAGAAGGAGCAGGAAGAGCATGGGGAGTATCAGGAGCAGGAGGAGCCGGAGGAGGAGGAGGAGCAGGAGGAGCAGGAGTAGCAGGAGGAGAAGGAGGAGTAGGAAGAGCAGGAGGAGGATTAGGAGAAGGAGGAAAAGAGGAGAAGGAGGAGGAGGACGAGGAGCAGGAAGAGCTGGAGGAGGAGCAGGAGGAGTAGCAGGAGCACGGAGACAAGGAGGAGGGCAGGAGCATGAGGAGCAGGAGTAGAAGGAGGAGCAGGAGGAGGAGGAGCAGGAGGAGCAAGAGGAGCAGTATCAGGAGCATCAGCAGGGAGAGCAGGAGCAGGAAGTGCAGGAGGAGGAGAAGGAGCAGGAGGAGGAGCGGAGCCGAAGCAGCAGCAGGAAGAGCAGGAGAAGGATGGGCAGGAGGAGGAGGAGGAGGAGCAGGAGCATGAGGAGCAGGAGGAGGAGCAGGTCGAACAGGAGGAGGAGCAGGAGGAGCAGGAAGAGGCGCAGGAGCAGGAAGAGAAGAGCAGCAGGTTCAGGAGGAGCAGCAGGAGGAGGAGCAGGTACAGGAAGAGCAGGAGCAGGAGCAGGAAGAGCAGTAGGAAGAGGAGGAGCAGGAGGAGAAGTAGGAGGTGGAGGAGCAGGAGCAGGAAGAGCAGGAGCATGAGTAGCAGGAGGAGGAGCAGGAGGAGAAGGAGCAGGAGCAGGTGGAGGAAGAGGAGGATGAGGAGCAGGAAGAGCAGGAGGACGAGAAGTAGGATAATGAGGAGAAAGAGGAGCAGGGGCAGGAGGAGCAGGAGGAGGACCCGTTGGAGGAGGAGCAGGAGGTGGAGCAGCAGAGGAAAGAGGAGCACGAGTTGGAAGAACAGTAGAAGGAGGAGCAGGAGGAGCAGCAGGAGGAGTAGGTGAAGGAGGAGGAGTAGGAGCCGGGGAGGAGGAGCAGGAGTAGTAGGAGGAGCATGAGGAGGAGCAGGAGAAGGAAGAGCAGGAGCAGGGGAGGAGGAGGAGGTGCATGAGGAGCAGGATGTGAAGCAGGAGGAGCAGGACCAGGAGGAGGAGGAGGAGGAGTAGCAGGAGGAGGACCCGGAGGAGTAGTAGGAGGAAGATGAGGATCAGGAAGAAGGGGAGCAGGAGTAGGAGCAGGAGCAGGAGTAGGAACAGGAGGAGTAAGAGAGAAGGAGGAGCAGAAGTAGGAGCAGGAGTAGGAGGAGTAGCAGGAGCAGCAGGAGTAGAAGGAGGAGGAGAAGGAGCAGGAAGAGGAGGAGGAGGTGCAGGAAGAGCAGGAGGACCTGGAGCAGGATGAGCAGGAAGAGTAGGAATAGGAGGGAGAAGAGCAGGAGCAGGAAGAGCAGTAGGAGGATGAGGAAGAGCAGGAGCAGAAGAGCAGGAGGAGGAGCACGAGGAGGAGGAGGAGGACCAGGAGGAGCATGAGCAGCCGGAAGAGGAACAGAAACATGAAAGCAGGAGTAGGAGGAGGAGGAGCATGAGCAGCCGGAAGAGGAACAGAAGCATGAAAGCAGGAGTAGGAGGAGGAGGAGCAGGAGCAGGAGGCGGAGCAGGAGGAGCAGGAGGAGGACGAGGAGGAGCCGGAGGAGGTGTAGGTGCTTGAGGAGGAGCAGGAGGAGGAGGAGTAGGAGCAGGATGTTCCGGTGGAGCCGGAGGAGGAGGAGCAGGAGGAGGGGCAGGAGGAGAAGGAGGTGGAACAGGAGCAGGAACAAGGGGAGGAGCACGAGGAAAAGGAGTAGGAGCAGGAGGAGCCGGAGGAGCCAGAGGAGGAGGAGCAGGAGGAAGAGCAGGAGGAGGAGGAGGAGGAGCAGGAGGAGCAGGAGGTGGAACAGGAGAAGGAATAGGAGGAGGAGCAGTAGGAGGAGGATGAGGAGCAGCATGAGCAGGATGAGGAGCAAGAGCAGAGGAGGAGAAGGAGGAGCAGAAGGAGGAGGAGCAGAAACTGGGGGAGGAGCAGGAGGAGAAGGAGCAGTAGGAGCAGGAGGATGAATAGGAGGAGGAGTAGAAAGAGCAAAGCAGGAAGAGCAGGAGGAGGAAGAGCAGGAGCAGGAAGAGCAGCAGGAGCAGGAGGAGGAACAGGAGCAGGAGCAGCAGTAGGAAGAACAGGAGCAGGAGAAGCAGGAGGAGGAGGAGCAGGAGGAGCAGGAGCAGGAGGAGCTGGAGGAGGAGCAGGAACAGGAAGAGCAGGAGAAGGAGGATCAGGAGGAGGTACAGGAGCACGGAGAGCAGGAGGATGAGGAGCAGGAGAAGGAGCAGGAGGAGCAGGAAGAGGAGCAGGAAGAGGAGGAGGAGGAACAGGATGAGCAGGAGGAGGAGCAGGAGCAGGAAGTGCAGGAGGAGTAGGAGCAGAAGGAGGAGCCAGAGGAGCAGGAGCAGGAGCAGGAAGAGCAGGAGAAGGATTAGGACGGGCAGAAGGCAGAGCAGGAGCAGGTAGAGCAGGAGCAGGAAGAGCAGGAACAGGAAGGGCAAGAGGAGGGGTGGCAGGAGGAGGAGAAAGAGCAGGAAGAACAGGAGGAGGAGGACCAGGAGGAGGAGGAGGTGCAGGAGCAGGAACAGCCGGAGCAGTAGGAGGAGCAGGAGTAGGAGGAGCAGAAAGAGCAAGAACAGGGAGAGCAGGAGGAGGAGGAGCAGGAGGAGGAGCAAGAGCATGAAGAGCAGGAGGAGGACGAGCAGGAGCAGGAGGAGCAGGAGGAGGAGGAGGAGGAGAAGCAGGAGAATGATGAGCAGGAGCCGGAAGAGCAGTAGCAGGAAGAGCAGGAGGTGGACATGCAGAAGGAGGAGCAGGAGCAGGAACAGCAGGAGGAGGAGGAGCAGGGGTAGCAGGAGGAGGAGAAGGGGCAGGAGCAGGAGCAAGAAGAGCAGGGGCAGTAGAACCAGGAGGAGGAGTAGGAGCAGGAGGAGAAGGAGCAGGAAGAGCAGCAGGAGCAGGAGGAGCAGGAGGAGGAGGAGGAGCAGGAGCAGGAAGAGCAGGAGCAGGAGCAGGAAGAGCAGGGGGAGGAGCAGGAGTAGGAAGAGCAGGAGGATGAGGAACAGGAGGAGGATCAGTAAAAGGAAGAGCAGGAGCATGAGGAGGAGGAGAAGGAGGAGCACGAGCAGGAGTAGCAGGAGGAGGAGGAGGAGCTGGAAGAGCAGGAGCAGCAAGAGAAGCAGGAGAAGGAAGAGCAGGAGCAGGAGGAGCAGGAGAAGTAAGAGGAGCAGCAAGAGCAGGAACAGCAGGAACAGGAGGAGGAGCAGGTGCAGGAAGAGCAGCAGGACGAGGAGCAGGTGGGGGAAGAGGAGCAGGAGCAAGAAGTGCAGGAGGTGGAGGAGCAGGAGGAGGAGCAGGAGGAGGAGGACCATGAGGAGGAGAATGAGCAGGAAGAGCAGGAGGAGGAGCAGGAGCAGGAGCAGGAGGAGCAATAGGAATGAATAGCAGGATGTGGAGGAGAAGGATGAGGAGCAGGAGGAGGAGGAGCACGAGGTGTAGCAGGAGCACGAAAACCACGAAGAGGATCAGGAGGAGAAGAAGGAGCAGGAGGAGACGGAGGAGCAGGAAGAGGAAGAGCAGGAGTAGGAGAAGCAGTAGGAGGAGCAGTATGAGGAGGCGCAGGAGTAAGAGCAAGAGCAGGAAGAGAAGGAGCAGGAGGAGCAGGAGGGGGAGGAGGATGAGTAGAAGGAGCAGGAGGAGCTGGAGCAGGATGAGGACGAGGAGTAGGAAGGGGAGGAAGAGCAGGGGAAAGAAGAGCAGGAGGAGGTGCAGGAGAAGGAGCAGGAAGAGAAGGAGGAGGAGCAAGAGCAGGTAGAGCAGGAGGAGGAGGGCAGGAGGAGCAGGAGGAGGAAGAGGAGAATGAGGAGGAGGAGTAGGAGTAGTAGGAGCATTAGGAGAAGGAGGAGGAGCAGGAGCAGGAAGAGCAGGGGCAAGAGGAGGAGCAGGAGTAGGAGGAGGAGGAGCAGTAGGAGCAGGAGGAGCAGGAGGAGGACGAGCATGAGGAGGAGCAGGAGGAGGAGGAGTACGAGCAGGATGAGCAGGAGGAGGAGGAGGTAGAGCAGGAGCAGAAAGAGCAGGAGGAAGAGGAGGAGGACGAGGAGAGGAAAAATACGAGAAGTAAGAGCAGGAGGAGGAGGACGAGCAGAAGCAGGAAGAGTAGAAAGAAGAGGAGCAGGAGGAGTAGCAACAGCAGGAGGAGCAGGAGTATGAGGAAGAGCAGGAATAGAAGGAGCAGGAGGAGCAGGAGGGGGAGGAGGAAGAGCAGTAGGAGAAGGAGGAGCTGGAGCAGGATGAGGAGGAGTAGTAGGAAGGGGACGAAGAGGAGGAGAAGGAAGAGCATGAGGAGAAGGAAGAATAGCAGGATCAGGAAGAGCAGCAGGAGGAGCACGAGGAGGAGGAGAATGAGCAGGAGAATGAGCAGCAAGGAGAAACAGATTCAGGAAGACAAGTAGGAGGAGGCGCAGGAGGAGCAGGAAGAGGAGGAGCAGGAGGAAGAGGATGAGGAGGAGCAGGAGCAGGAAAAGCAGGAGGAGGAGCAGGAGTAAGAGCAAGAGCAGGAAGAGCAGGAGCAGGAGGAGGAGATGTAGGAAGAGCAGCAGGAGCTGGAGGAGCAGGAGGAGGAGGAGGAGCAGGAGCAATAAGAGCAGGAGCAGGAGCAGGAGGAGCAGAGGAGGAGCAGGAGAAGGAAGAGAAGGAGGAGGAGGAGCAGGAGGAGGAGCAAGAGAGGAGGAGGAGGAAAAGAAGCAGGAAAGCAGGAGTAGTAGGAGGAGGAGCAGGAGAAGGAGGAGGAACAGGAGGAAGAGGAGGAGTAGGAGGAGGAGCCGGAGGAGGAGCAGGAGCATGAGGAGTAGCAGGAGAAGGAGGAGTAGGAGCAGGAGGTTCCGGTGGAGCTGGAGGAGGATGAGCAGGAGGAGGTGCAGGAGGAGGAGGAGGAGGAGCAGGAGGAGAAGGAGGTGGAACAGGAGCAGGAACAGGAGGAGGAGCACGAGGAAGAGGAGTAGGAGCAGGAGTAGCCGGAGGAGGCAGAGGAGGAGGAGCAGGAGGAAGGGCAGGAGGAGGTGCAGGAGGAGCAGGAGGTGGAACAGGAGCAGGAAAAGGAGGAGGAGCAGTAGGAGGAGGATGAGGAGTAGCATGAGCAGGAGGAAGAGCAAGAGCAGAGGAGGAGAAGGAGGAACAGAAGGAGGAGGAGCAGGAACTGGGGGAGGAGCAGGAGGATCAGGAGCAGTAGGAGCAGGAGGAGGAATAGGAGGAGGAGTAGGAAGAGCAGGAGCAGGAAGAGCAGCAGTAGGAAGAGCAGGAGCAGGAATAGCAGGAGGAGGAGGAACAGGAGGAGCAGGGGCAGGAGGAGCAGGAGGAGGAGCAGGAGCTGGAAGACCAGGAGTAGGAGGATCAGGAGGAGGAGCAGGAGCAGGGAGAGCAGGAGGATGAGGAGCAGGAGAAGGAGCAGGAGGAGCAGGAAGAGGAGCAGGAAGAACAGGAGGAGAAACAGGAGGAGCCGGAGGAGGAGCCGGAGCAGGAAGTGCAGGAGGAGTAGGAGCAGTAGGAGGAGCAGGAGGAGCAGGAGCAGGAGCAGTAAGAGCAGGAGAAGGAGGAGGAGGGACAGGAGGCAGAGCAGAAGCAGGAAGAGCAGGAGCAGGAAGAGCAGGAGCAGGAAGAGCAAGTGGAGGAGTAGCAGTGGAGGAGCAGGAGCAGGAAGAACAGGCGGAGGAGGACCATGAGGAGGAGGAGGTGCAGGAGAAGGAAGAGCCGGAGGAGTAGGAGGAGCAGGAGTAGGAGGAGCATAAAGAGCAGGAACAGGAAGAGCAGGAGGAGGAGGAGTAGGAGGAGGAGCAAGAGCATGAGGAGCAGGAGGAGGAGCAGGAGCAGGAAGAGCAGGAGGAGGAGGAGGAGGAGAAGCAGGAGAAGGATGAGCAGGAGCCGGAAGAGCAGTAGCAGGAAGAGCAGGATGTGGAGGTGCATTAGGAGTGGCAGGAGAAGGAACAGCAGGAGGAGGAGGAGCAGGGGTAGCAGGAGGAAGAGCAGGGGCAGGAGCAGGAGCAGGAAGAGCACTGGCAGTAGGACCAGGAGGAGGAGGATTATCAGGAGGAGAAGGAGCAGGAAGGGCAGCAGGAGCATGAGGAGCAGGAGGAGCAGAACGAGCAGGAGCAGGAAGAGCAGGAGCTGGAGCAGGAAGAGCAGGAGGAGGAGCAGGAGCAGGAAGAGCAGGAGGATGAGGAGCCGAAGGAGGATCAGTAGCAGGAAGAGCAGGAGCATGAGGAGGAGGAGAAGGAGGAGCACGAACAGGAGTAGCAGGAGGAAGAGGAGGAGCAGGAAGAGCAGGAGCAGCAAGAGAAGCAGGAGAAGGAAGAGCAGGAGGAGGACGAGCAGGAGGAGGAACAGGAGCAGCAAGAGCAGGAACAGGAGGACCAGGAGGAGGATCAGGAGCAGGAAGAGCAGGAGGACGAGGAGCAGGTGGGGGAGGAGTTGCAGGAGCAGGAAGAGCCGGAGCAGGAGGAGAGCAGGAGTAGGATGAGCAGAAAGAGGAGCAGGAACATGAAGAGCAGGATGAGGAGGACCAGCAGGAGGAGCAAGAGCAGGAGGAGTAGGAGAATGAGGAGGAGCTAGAGCAGGAAGAACAGGAGGAGGAGCAGAAGCAGGAAGAGCAGGTAGAGGAAGAGGACGAGGAGCAGGAAGAGCAGGAGTAACAGGAGCAGGAAGAGCAGGAGGAGGAGGAGAAGGAGGAGCAGGAGGAGGAGGAGGAGGAAGAGCAGGAGGAGAATCAGGAACAGGAATAGCGGGAGGAAGAGGAGGAGCAGGAGGAGCAGGAGGAGGAGCAGGGGCAGGTAGAGCAGTAGGAGGAGGAGGAGTAGGAGCAGGAATAGCAGGAGATGGAGGAGCAGGAGGAGAAGGAGGAAGGGCAGGATGTGCAGGAGGAGAGCAGGAGGAGGAGGAGGAGCAGGAGGAGCATAAGGAGGAGGAGCAGAAGCTGGAGGAGGAGCAGAAGCTGGAGGAGGAGCTGGAAGAGAAGGAACAGGAGGAGCAGGAGGAGAAGGAGGAGGGGCAGGATGTGCAGGAGGAGAGCAGGAGGAGGAGAAGGAAGAGCAGGATGAGCAGGAGGAGTAGCAGTAGCAGGAGGAGGAGCAGGAGAAGCAGGAGGAGGCGGAGCACAAGGAGGAGGAGGAGCAGAAGGAGGGTTAGGATAAGCAGGAGTATAAGTAGGAAGAGGAGGAGCATGAGGAGGGGCAGGAGGAGTAGGAGAAGGAATAGGAGGAGTTGCAGGAGGAGCAGGACGAGCAGGAGGGTGAGCAGCAGCAGGAAGAGCAGGAGTAGCAGGAGCAGGAGGAGGAGCAGGAGTTGCAGGAGGCAGACCAGGAGGAGCAGGAACAGGAGAAGGGGGAGGAACAGGAGGAGGAAGGGGAGGAGCACGAGGAGAAGAAGGAGCAGGATGAGGAGGACCAGGAGGAGCTGCAGGAGAAGAAAGAGCAGGAAGAGGAGGAGGAGGAGAGCAGGAGCAGAAAGAGCAGGAGCAGGAAGAGCAAGAGCTGAAAGAGCAGGAGAAGAAGAGCATGAGGAGGAGGAGCAGGATGTGGACCAGGAGGAGGCAGAGAAGGAGGAGGAGGAGGAGCAGGAGGATAAGGGGGAAGAGGATTAGAAGGAAAAGGAGGAGGGGCAGGAGGTGGAGGTGAAGGAAGTGGAGGAGGAGCAGGAGGAGGAGGAGGAGGAGCAGGAGGAGCAGGAGGAACAGGAGGCGGAGCAGGAGCAGGAAGAACAATAGGAGGAGGAGCAGGACGAGGAGCAGGAGCAAGAGAAGGAGGAGGAGCAGGAGGATGAGTGGGAGTAGCACGCGGACCAGGAGCAGCAGGAGGAGGAAGAGCAGGAGTAGGAGGAACAGGAAGAGGACGAGAATTAGGAGGAGGAAGAGCAGTAGTAACAGGAGGAGCATGAGTAGGAGGAGGAGCAGAGGAGCAGGAGGAGAAGAAGGAGGAGGAGCAGGAGCAGGAGGAGGAGCAGGAGCAGGAGGAGGAGCAGGCAGAGGAGAAGGAGCAGGAGTATTAGAAGCAGGATGAGCAGGAGAAGGAGGGGGAGTAGAATGGGCAGGAGAACGAAGAGCAGGAGGGGAAGTAGCAGGAGGAAGTGCAGGAGCAGGAGGAGCAGGAGGAGGAGCAAGAGGAGGAGGACTAGGTGCAGGAGGAGCAGGAGGAGGATGAGCAGGTGCGTGAAGAGCAGGAGGAGGAGGAAGAGTAGGAGTAGCCGGAGGAGGAGCAGGAGCAGGAAGAGCAGGATGAAGAGCAGGAGGAGCTGTAGGAGGAGGAGGAAGAGGAAGAGGAGCAGGAGGATCAGGAGGAGCAGAAGGAGGTCGAGGAGGAGCAGGACCAGGAAGAGCAAGAGGAGGAAGAGCAGGAGTAGCATGAGGAGGAGGATGAGGAGGAAGAGCAAGAGCAGGAAGAGCAGGAGGAGGAGGAGGAGCACGAGGAGGAGGATGACGAGCAGGAGGAGCAGGAGGAGCAGGAGGAGGAGAAGCAGGAAGAAGAGCAGGATCATCAGGAGGAGCAGGAGCAGCAGCAAGAGGAGCCGGAGCAGGTAGAGCTGGAGGAGGAGGAGCAGTAGGAGGAGCAGGAGCAGGAGGAGCAGGAGGAGTACCAGGGGCAGGAAAGCACGAGGAGAAGGAGCAGGAGGAGGAGCAGGAGCAGAAAGAGCAGGAGGAGGAGGAGGAGGTGCAGGAGGAGGAGGAGGAAGAGTAAGAGAAACAGGAGGAGCAGGAGCAGGATGAGCAGGAGGAAGAGCAGGAGCAGAAAGAGCAGGAGGAGGAGCAGGAGGAGCAGGAGGAGGAGAAGGAGGCGGAAGAGCAGGAGGAGGAGCAGGAGCATGAGGAGCAGGTGGAGCAGGAGTAGCAGGAGGAGGAAGAGGAGGAGCAAGAGCAGTAGAAGGAAGAACAGGAGGAGGAGGAGAACGAGGAGGAGGAGGAGGAACAGGAGGAGCAGGAGTAGGAGGAGCAGGAAGAGGAGCAGGAAGAGGAGGAGCAGGAGGAGGAGGAGGAGCAGGAGGAGGAGGAGGAGCAGTAGGAGCAGGTAGTGGGGTAGGAGCAAGAGGAGCATTAGGAGGAGGAGCAGGAGCAGGAGGAAGAGCAGGATGAGCATTAGTAGGAGGAGCAGGAGTAGGAAGAGGAGGAGGAGGAGGAAGAGCTGGAGTACGAAGAGAAGGAAGAGGAGAACGAGTAGGAGGAGAAGCACGAGGAGGAGTAGGAGCAGGAAGAGTAGGGGTAGGAGCAGGAGAAGGAGGAGGAGATGGAGGAGGAAGAGCAGTAGGTGGAGAAGGAGCAGGAGGAGCAGGAGCAGAGCAGGAGGAGGAGGAGGAGCAGGAGGAGGAGGAGGAGCAGGAGCAGGAAGAGCAGGAGGAGGCGTGCAGGAGGAGCAGGAGGATTAGGACGAAGGCAGGAGCAGGAAGAGCAGGAGGAAGAGGAGGAGGAAAAGCACGAGGAGTAGGAGGAGAAGCAGGAGCAGGAGGAGGAGCAGGAGCAGGAGCAGCAGCACGAAGAGCAGGAGCAAGAAGAGCAGGAGAAGGAGGAGCAGGTGAGGTGCAGGACCAGGAGGAGCAGGAGGAGGAGCATGAGAAGGAAGAGCAGGAGGAGGAGGAGCAGCAGGAGGAGAAGGAGCAGGAAGAGGAGGACCAGCAGGAGGAGGAGCAGGAGGGGGAACAGGAGCAGGTAGAGCAGGAGAAGGAGCAGGAGGAGGAGGAGGAGGAGCAGGAGAAGGAAGAGCATGAGGAGGAGGAGCAGGAGGAGGAGCAGGAGCAGGATGAGCTCGAGGAGGAGCAGGAAGAAAAGGAGGACGAGCAGGAGCAGGAAGAGCAGGAGGAGGAGCAGGAGGAGCAGAGGAGGAAGAGGAGGAAGTGCAGGAAGAGCATGAGAAGGAGGAGCAGAAGGAGGAGCAGTAGGAGAAGAATTTGGAGCAGGAGGAGCAGGAGCAGGAGGGGGAGGAGGAGCAGGAGAAGGACTAGCAAGACCAGGAGCAGCAGGAGGAGCAGGAGGAGGAGGAGCAGGAGGTGGAGCAGGGTTAGGAGGAGCAGGAGTAGGAGCAGGAGCAGGAGGAGGAGGAGGAGGAGCAAGAGGAGCAGCAGGAGGAGCAGGAGTAGGAAGAGCAGTAGGAGGTGGAGCAGGAGGAGGAACAGGAGCAGGAAGAGCAGGAGGAGGTCGAGGAGCAGGAGCAGCAGGAGCAGTATGTGGAGCAGGAGCATGAAGAACAGCAGGAGTAGGAGGAAAAGGAGGAGGAGAAGGAGCAGGAATAGCAGGTGTAGGAGGAGCAGAAGGGGGAGCAGGAATAGCTGGAGTAGGAGAAGGTGGAGCAGGAGGTGGAGTAGGACGAGGCGGAGCAGGGGGAGGTGCAGGAGAAGGACGAGGAGGAGGAGGAGTAGGAGGAGCAAGAGGAGCAGGAGGAAGAGGAGCATGGGGAGGAGCATTAGGAGGAGGAGCAGGAGCAGGATGAAGAGGAGGAGGAGGAAGAGCAGGAGCAGGATGTGCAGGAAGAGGAGGAGGAGGTGGAGCAGGAGCAGGAGGAGGAGGAGGAGCAGGAGCAGGTAGAGCAGGAGGAGGAGGAGGAGCAAGAAGAGCAGTAGGTGTAGCAGTGGCAGGAAGAGCAGGAGGAGGAGGAGCATAAGAAGTAGGAAGAGGAGGAGGAGGAGGAAGAGCAGGAAAAAGAGCAGGAGCAGTAAGAGCAGTACGAGGAAGAGGAGGAGCAGGAGCAGCAGGAGCAGCAGCCGGAAGAGCAGGAGCAGGAAGAGCAGGAGGAGGAGGAGCAGGAGGAGCAGGAGGCGGAGCAAGAACAGGAAGAGCAGGTCTAGGAGGAGCAGGAGCAGGAGCAGGAGCAGGAAGATCAGCAGTAGCAGTAGGAGCAGGAAGAGAAGGAGGAACAGGAGCAGGAAGGGCAGGAGCAGGAGCAGGAGGAACAGGAGGAGGAGCAGGAGCAGGAAGAGCAGGAGCAGGAGGAGCAGAAGAGGAGCAGGAGGAGGAGGAGCAGGAGGAGCAGGAGGAGGAGTAGGAGGTGCAGGAGCATGAGGAGGAGCAGGAGGAGTAGGAGGAGGAGCAAGAGCAGGAGGAGGAGCAGGAGGAACAGGAGGAGTAGCAGGAGGATCAGGAGCAGGAGGAGCAGGAGGAGGTGGAGTAGGAGCATGAGGAGCAGGAAGACAAGCATGAGCAGGAGGAGGAGAAGGAGCAGGAGGAGGAGCAGGAGGAGGAGAAGGAGTAGGAGGAGCAGGAGCATGATGAGCAGGAGGAGGAGGAGGATGATGAAGACCAGGAGCAGGAAGAGCAGGAGGAGAAGGAGCAGGAGGAAGAGCAGTAGCTGGAAGAGCATGAGGAGGAGAAGGAGCACAAGGAGGAGGAGGAGGAGGAAGAGGAGCAGGAGGAGTAGGAGGAGAAGGAGCAGGATCAGAAGCAGGAATGGCAGGAGCAGGAAGAGAAGGAGGAGGAGGAGCAGGAGTAAGAGCAAGAGCAGGAAGAGTAGGAGGAGGAGGAGTAGGAGGGCGAGGAGGATGAGCAGAAGGAGCAGGAGGAGCTGGAGCAGGATGAGGACGATTAGTAGGAAGGGGAGGAAGAGCAGGAGAAGGAAGAGCAGGAGGAGGTGCATGAAGAGCAGTAGAAGGAGCAGGAAGAGAAGGAGGAGGAGCAAGAGCAGGTAGAGCACGAGGAGGAGTAGCAGGAGGAGGAGCAGGAAGCGCAGGTGCAGGAGGAGCTGGAAGAACAGGAGCAGGAGGAGCAGGAGAAGGAGGAGCATGAGGAGGAGGAGAAGTAGGAGTGGGACGAAGTGGAAGAGCAGGAGGAGGAGGAGGAGCAGGAGGAGCAGGAGGAGGAAGAGGAGAATGAGGAGGAGGAGTAGGAGTAGTAGGAGCAGTAGGAGAAGGAGTTGAAACAGGAGCAGGTAGAGCAGGAGCAAGAGGAGGAGCAGGAGGAGGAAGAGGAGGAACAGTAGGAGCAGGAGGAGCAGAAGGAGGAGGAGCATGAGGAGGAGCAGGAGGAGGAGGATTACGAGAAGGATGAGAAGGAGGAGGAGGAGGTAGAGCAGGAGCAGGAAGAGCAGGAGGAGGAGGAGGAGGACGAGGAGCAGGAGCAGGAGGAGGAGGAAGAGGAGCAGGAGGAGCAGGAGTAAGAGCAGAGCAGGAGGAGGAGGAGGAGGAGCAGGAGGAGGAGGAGCAGGAGTATGAGCAAGAGCAGGAAGAGAAGGAGCAGGAGGAGCAGGAGGGGGAGGAGGATGAGCAGAAGGAACAGGAGGAGCTGGAGCAGGATGAGGACGAGGTGTAGGAAGGGGAGGAAGAGCAGGAGAAGGAAGAGCAGGAGGAGGTGCAGGAAGAGCAGGGGAAGGAGCAGGAAGAGAAGGAGGAGGAGCAAGAGCAGGTAGAGCAGGAGGAAGAGGAGCAGGAGGAGGAGCAAGAAGCGCAGGTGCAGGAGGTGTTGGAAGAGCAGGAGCAGGAGGAGCAGGAGAAGGAGGAGCAGGAGGAGGAGGAGCAGAAGGAGGAGGAAGAGTAGGAGTAGTAGGAACAGTAGGAGAAGGAGGAGGAGCAGGAACAGGAAGAGCAGGAGCAAGAGGAGCATGAGGAGGAGCAGGAGGAGGAGGAGTACGAGCAGGATGAGCAGAAGGAGGAGGAGGTAGAGCAGGAGCAGGAAGAGCAGGAGGGGGAGGAGGAGGACGAGGAGGAGGAAAAGTAAGAGAAGTAAGAGCAGGAGGAGGAGGACGAGCAGAAGCAGGAAGAGTAGAAAGAGGAAGAGCAGTAGGTGGAGCAACAGCAGGAGGAGAAGGAGAATGAGGAAGAGCAGGAATAGAAGGAGCAGGAGGAGCAGGAGGGGGAGGAGGATGAGCAGTAGGAGAAGGAGGAGCTGGAGCAGGATGAGGAGGAGTAGTAGGAAGGGGACGAAGAGGAGGGAAAGGAAGAGCATGAGGAGGAGGAGGAAGAGCAGGAGCAGGAAGAGCAGCAGGAGGAGCACGAGGAGGAGGAGGATGAGCAGGAGGAGGAGGAGGAGGAACAGATTCAGGAAGACCAGTAGGAGGAGGAGCAGGAGGAGCAGGAAGAGGAGGAGCAGGAGGAAGAGGAGGAGGAGGAGCAGGAGCAGGAAAAGCAGGAGGAGGAGCAGGAGTAAGAGCAAGAGCAGGAAGAGCAGGAGCAGGAGGAGGAGGAGTAGGGAGAGCAGCAGGAGCTGGAGGAGCAGGAGTAGGAGGAGGAGCAGGAGAAGGAAGAGAAGGAGAAGGAGGAGTCAGAGCAGGAGCAGGAAGAGCAGGAGTAGGAGGAAGAGGAGCAAGAAGAGCAACAGGAGCCGGCGGAGCAGGAGTAGGAGCAGGAGCAGAAAGAGCAGGAAGAGGAGGAGCAGAAAGAACAGGAGCAAGATGTGGAGGAGGAGGAAGAGCAGCAGGAGCAGAGGAGCAGGAGGAGCAAGAGCAGGAACAGTAAGAGCAGGAGAAGAAGCAGGAAAAGCAGGAGGAGGAGGAGGAGCAGGAGGAGCAGGAGGAAGTGTTGGAGCAGGAGCAGGAAAAGCAGGAGCAGGAGAACAGGACGCAGAGCAGGAGGAGGTGCAGGTGGAGCAGGAGGAGCAACAGGAGAAGGAAGAGCAGGAGGAGGAAGAGCCGGAGGAGAAGATGGAGGAGGAGGAGCAGGAGGTGGAGCAGAAGGAGGAGTAGCAGGATGAGGAGGAGGAGAAGGAGGAGGAGGAAGAGCTGGATGAGCAGCAGGAGGAGGAGGAAGAGGAGCAGGAGCAGGAAGAGCCAGAGGAAGAGGAGGAGAAGGAGGAGCAGGAGGAGGAGCAGGGGGAGGAGTAGGAATTGCAGGAGGAGCAGGAGGAGCAGTAGGACGAGCAGGAGCATAAAGAGCAGGAGCAGGAGGAGAAGGAGGAAGAGCAGGAGGAGCAGGAGGTGAGAAGGAGCATGACGAACAGGAGGAGGAGAACAGGGGCAGGAGGAGGATAAGGAGGAGGAGCAGGAGCACGAGGAGGAGCAGGAGCAGGAGGAGGAGCCTGAAGAGGAGGAGAAGGAAGAAGAGTAGCAGGAAGAGGTGGAGGAGGAGGAGGAGAAGGAGGAAGGAGGAGGAGCAGGAGGAGGAGAAGGAGCCCGAGGAGCAGGAGCAGGAGGAGGAGGAAGAGGAGCAGGAGGAGGAGAAGGAGCCGGAGGAGCAGGAGCAAGAGGAGGAGGAAGAGGAGCAGGAGGAGCAGGAGTAAGTGCAGAGCAGGAGGAGGAGGAGGAGCAGCAGGAGGATGAGCAGGCAGAGGAGAAGGAGCAGGAGGAGCATGGGAAGGATGAGCACGCTGAGGAGGAGGAAGAGGAAAAGCAGGAGCAGGAAGGGCAGGAGGAGTAGGTTGAGGAAGAACAGGAGCAGGGAGAGGAGGAGCAGGAAGAGCAGCAGGAGCAGAGGAGCAGGAGGAGGAGAAGAAGCAGGAGTAGGAAAAGCATGAGGAAGAGGAACAGGAGGCGGAACAGGAGCAGGAAGAGCAGGAGCAGGAGGACCATGAGGAGGAGCAAGAGCAGGAGGAGGAGCAGGTACAGGAATAGCAGGAGCAGGAGGAGAAGGAGGAGGAGGACCAGGAGAAAGAGCAGGAGAAGGAAGAGCAGGAGGAGGAGGAGCAGGAGGAGGAGCAGGAGCAGGATGAGCAGGAAGAGCAGGAGCAGGAGGAGGAAGAGCAGGAGCAGGAGTAGCAGGAGGAGGAGCAGGAGGAGCAGGAGTTGGAGCAGTTGGATCAGGAGAAGGAGGAGGAGCAGTAAAAGCAGGAGGAGGAGCAGGAGCTGCAAGAGGACAAGGAGGAGCATGAGGAGGAGGAGCAGGAGGAAGAGCAAGTGGACGAGGAGGAGGAGCAGGATTAGGAAGTGGTGGAGCAGGAGGAGAAAGTGGAGCAGGAGGAGGAGAAAAGGATGAGGAGGAGCAGGAGGAGGAGCAGGAGGAGGTGGTGCAGGATGAGGAGGAGGAGCAGGGGAGGAGTAGCAGGAGGAGGAGGAGGAGCAGGAGGAGGATCACGTGCAGGTAGAGCAGGACCAGGAGGAGCAGGAGAAGGAGCATGAGGAGCGGTAGGTGGAGCACGAAGAGCAGGACCAGGAGGAGGAGGAGCAAGAAGAGGAGGAGAAGGAGCTGGAAGAGCAGGAGCAGGAAGAACAGGAGCAGGTAGAGCAGGAGGAGGAGGAGCAGGAGGACGAGCAGTAGCAGGAATTGAAGGAGGAGGAGGAGGAGCAGGAGCAGGAGGAGCAGGAGGAGCGGGAGGAGCATGAGGAACAGGAAGAGCAGAAGGAGGGGGAGGATCAGGCGGAGCAGGAGGAGAGAAGAGGTGCTGGAGAAGAAAGTTCAGGAGGAGGAGTAGCAGGAGGAGCAGAAGGAGGAAGAGGTGGATGAAGAACAGGAGCCGGTATAGCAGGAGGTGGTGGAGCAGGAGGAGCAGGAGGAGTAGGAGGAGAAGTAGAAGGAGGAAGAGAAGGAGCAGGAGGAGGAGCCGGAGCAGGAGGACAAGGACCAGGAGGAGGAGGAGCAGGAAGAGCAGCATCAGAAGGAGGAGCAGAAGGAGGAGGAGGAGCAGGAGCAGTAAGAGCAGGAGCAGTAGCAGGAGGAGCAGGATGAGGAGCAGGAACAAGAAGAGGAGCAGGAGGAGGAGCAGGAGCAGGAAGAGCAGGAGGAGGAGGACGAGGAGCAGGAAGAGCAGCAGTAGCAAGAGGAGAAGGAGGAGGAGCAGGAGCAGGAAGAGCAGGACGAGGAGATTCAGGAGGAGGAGGAGGTGGAGCAGGAGCAGGAAGAGTAGAAGGAGGATGAGCAGGAGGAAAAGTAGGAGGAGGAGGAGCAGGAAGAGCAGGAGGAGGAGCAGGTAGAGCAGCAGGTGGAGGAGTTGCAGGAGGAGGAGGGGGAGCAGAAGCAGGAAGACCAGGAGCAGGAGCAGGTGGAGCAGGACGAGTAGCAGGAGCAGGAAGAGAAGGAGAAAGAGCAGGAGGAGGAGGAGGAGGAGCAGGAGCAGGAAGAGTAGAAAGAGGAGGAGCAGGAGGAACAGTAGGAAGAGGAGGTGCAGGAAGTGCAGGAGGAGGAGCAGGAACAGGAGGAGCAGGAGGAGGAGGAAGAGCAAGACGAGCAGGAGGAGCAGGAAGAGAGGGAGGAGCAGGAGGAGAAGGAGTAGGAGGAGGTGGAGGAAGAGCAGGAGCAAGAAGAGCTGAAGATGGAGGAGCAGGAAGATCACGAGGAGGAGGAGGAGTTGGAGGATCGGGAGGAGCAGGAGGATTAGGAGCAGGAGGAAGAGCAGGAGCAGGAGGAGGAACAGGAGCAGGAGCAGCAGCAGGAAGTGCAGGAGCAGGAAGAGCAGGAGAAGGAGGAACAGTAGGAGGAGCAGGAACAGGAGGAGCAGGGGGAGGAGCAGGAGCAGGAAGAGAAGGGGGAGGAGGACGAGGAGCAGGAAGAGCAGCAGGAGCAGGAGGAGCATGAGGAGAAGCAGGAGGAGGAAGAGCAGGCGGAGGAGGAGTAGGAGGTGGAGGATTAGCATGTAGTGCAGCAGGAGTTGGAGGAGCAGGAGGAGTAGGAGGAGAAGGAGCAGGAAGAGCAAGAGCAGGAGCAGGAGGAGCAGGAAGAGGAGCAGTAGCAGGAAGAGCAGGAGCAAGAGGAGCAGAAGGAGGAGCAGGAGGAGCAGGGGCGGAAGGTGGAGGAGGAATAGGAGGAGGAGGAGGAGCAGGAAGAGCAGGAGGAGCATGAGGAGGGGGAGCAGGAGGAAGAGCAGGAGCAGGAAAGCAGGAGGAAGAGGACGAGTAGCAGGAAGAGCAAGAGCAGGAGCAGGAGGAGCAGGAAGA